>CATIWQ010086203.1:0-26394 GCA_949673415.1 Euphorbia schlechtendalii | reverse complement strand
TTCGCTAGTTACATTTTCGTACAACCCTCGTATCCATCTCTGGATCCACCCCTGGTAAAAAGTAATATAAGAATTGAGGAGAGAAGCACTAGAAAAAGCATGAAAGATTCAGAAGTAGATTACTGTGATGCCTAACTTTTTTTATTTGCTTTCAGTCTGATTATTTGCGGAAAATATCTCTTAAGATGCTTACCATGGAGTCTAAATCTCAAAATGCAATTCCTAATTCTTTGCCCTCCAACTCTTCTGGCAACAACAACAGACCCCCTGATTCTGGAGGTAATTCTTAATTGAGCATAGGAGTTATATATAATCTTTTTTTTTCCATTTTGCCTTCTCCCCATCCCTGGATCTACGGTCTCAGGTTTGGTGGTCATATTTGATTGCAAATCATAAAAAGATTTGTACTTTATAACTTTCTATGGTTGGAGTCATTAAAGTGACTACGTAATTCTATCTTGCTCTTGTTTGCTGATAAAATTTGAAACTTCTAATATTTTAACTCTTTAACTGACAGGCATGAAGGAAACACAAGACTCTAGACATTTGGTTTACTAGAGACTATTGTCTGTTTTTGTACTTAATTGATTATTTTTATTTCTGACTTAGTTTTTTCCCTGTCCTGAGCAGCATCGCATAATATGCAGCCTCAAGTTCACAATCAAGGGCAGCCTCTTCCTAGGCCAATGTCAGCTAACCAGTCTCAAGTGCACCAGCAAATATTATCACAGAATATTCCGAATAATATGGGGTCCACAGGGGTTCAGAGTGCTGGCGGTTTGACATCAGCACTGCCTTCTGTTTCAGGCCTATCTCAAAATTCTATGCCTAGTGCTGTTGGTCAGAATAATAGCATGCAGAATTTTTCAGGAGTTCCTCAGAACTCAGCAGGGAATTCAATGGGACAGGGAATTGCGTCCAATGTGTTTGCAAATTCTCAAAGACAAATTCCGGGAAGGCAGCAAGTTGTTCCACAACTGCAACAACAACAACCACAAAATACTCAACATTTTATGTATCAACAACAACTTTTGAAGCAGAAGTTGCAGCAGCCGGGAAATATTCAGCACACGCTCGTTCAATCTCACATGCAGCAACAGCAGCAGCAGCAGCAGCAACAACAACAACAACAGAACCTATTACAGCCAACTTCTCAGCAATCTAGTATGCAAACATCAGCTGTTGTGCAACCTTCCATGATCCAGTCAGGTAATATCTCTGGTCTTCAACAGAATCAACCATCTTCAGCTCAACAATCAGTGCAATCTATGCTTCAACATCCGCAGTCAATTCTTAGACAGCAGCAACATGCTGCTAGCATTCATCAACAGCAAGCGCCAATGGTGCAGCCGTCACTTTTGCCTACTCAGCAGCAGCAGCAGCAGCAGCATCTGATGGCTCAACAACCGAATGCTACAAATATGCAGCAAAATCAGTTAATTGTGCAACAGAACAATGTTGGAGACATGCTGCAGCAGCAGCAGCAGCAGCAGCAGCAACAACAAAGGTTGCACGGACAGCAAAATAACCTTCAGAATTTGCAGCAGCAACAACAGCAGCAGTTACTAGCTCAGCAAAATAACCTCCCAGGTATGCATCAACAGCAGTTAGGATCACAAAGCAATGTACCTAGTTTACAACAGCAGCAGCAGCTTCTTGGAGCCCAGCCTGGAAATTTGGCCATGCAAAGTAATCAGAACTCTTTGCACTTGTTGCAACGTCCCAAGGTTACGTTGCAGCAGCAAACACTACAAAATGCAACAAACATGTTGCAATCTCAAGGACAGCAAACACAACAACATCTATCACAGCAACAACTGATTTCACAGAGGCAATCACAACCAAATCAGTTGCAACAACAGCTGAGTCTGCAGCAGCAGCAGCAGCAGCCTAATCAAATACAGCGAGATATGCAGCCAGGGTTCCAAGCATCAACTCAAGCGCCAGGATCCATGCTTCAGCAACCGAATGTAATTGATCAACAAAAACAATTTTATCAGTCACAAAGACCTATTCCAGAGACATCGTCAAGTATGTTATGCACCCTTGCAGCTCTTAGTAACATGATTCTTTGCATTTGAGGTGTTTTTTAATATATTTTGAAAATTTTCCAAATTTGTTTTATATATCTTCAAATTTCAAGTGAAAGCTATTGACTGTGCAACTTTTTGAATAATTCGTGAAGGGTTTAGCGATGATTTTAATGGATGATAATGCAAAAATATTTGGTAGGCGCTCTTGATATACTGACTTTGGTTATAACTTTGCTATGATATTAGGTCTATCATTTCAAATCTGGATTTGTCTGAATTCAGCCCAAGTGATCTCTATACATTCTCAGTAGCTTCTTGTGTTACTGATGTCATAGCTATAGCTACATACTTTTTTCCTCTCTTTTTTATTCGGCCTACTGTTCCATTGTCAGTATCAATTGACCTCCGGATCTTTTTCAGTTGGCAATGATATATTTTATTATTTTACCTAACTGCATATTCTCTTAGCTAATTCATTTGTATAGTTTCTCGTATGATAATGTGATTTTAATACCTTTGCTGTGAGTGATTGTGGATGTATCGTAGGTTGTTGTGATACTAATTGCTTTTACACAGTCACAGGCATTTCTTTGTTATATCATTCTTTGTTTTAGCTACAAGATTGAAAATAATCTCAACATTCGTAGATTAAATTTGATCTAAACCAGTTATGTTGGTTGTAACTTTATCTGATGGTTCTGGAACTTTTTTGATTATTCTTGCTTATGTTATTTGATGTGAAGATCCATATGGTACTGTAAAGCTTGTGACATCTCTGCTTTACTTAAATATGCTATGCCATTTGTGTGTAGCATCACTTGATTCAACTGCACAAACTGGACAGTCAAGTGGAGGTGATTGGCAAGAGGAGGTTCACCAAAAGGTATCTGCTATACAAAAGTGAAATTTCCAATAAGACATAGATGAGGGAGAACTTTGGTTTCAAGTAATACTTGGGTAAATTTAAAACAATAGTAATTATTTTAATAGAACATAAGCAACACAAAAGAACTAAACTTCAATCCTTTTGCTTCTTTGAATTTGCATTTTTAAACCTCGTGGTGCTTTTCCCCTAAAGCTTGTTACTTATGTTCTTGCCTCAGTGCACACACATTGTTACATTATCTTTTCATATAGTTCTTTTCATTTTTATTTTCTTACAACTGTTACTTAATTACACTTTCTTTAGTTATGTACTATGAATGAAATCAGTCAATTTATTATGGATGAAAGGCCCATGGAATAAAATGCCAGTGTTTCTGTTTGATTATAAATTAACAACTCTTGTTCAAATTTGTCTCGAATCTTACTGCTGAATGTTTTGTCATATTTTTCTTGTTGTGGCTGCTCTTCTCCTATAGCCAAATTTCTTTTGGTACTTGGAATAGCACAATTTAAAATTTTAATCGGGATGCCTGGTTACGAAGTTTATTTATATTATATTCAATTTGGAATTTGAAATTTGTTAAGTTATCAAGTTTTTAACATCAATTTGTCCATAGAAATTAGAATGATGCAATAAGTGATTTTTTGGAAGATGTAAAATGAGCGATGCTCTTGACTTAGGATTATTTGAACATTTCATTCTATTTCGCTATATGGCATTAAGTGTGCTTTGTCAAGCATCTGGGATGATATTCTCTTTTACTGTTTTAGGCTTTTAGCTCTTATGTTCTTGGTGGCTCCTTATGCATGCCAGATTGTACACTTTTTTTATTGTGTTAATTAAGGAAATGCAACCCTTCTAATAACTATTATTGTTTTCCAGATCAAAACAATGAAGGAGATGTATTTGCCTGAATTAAATAAAATGTACCAGAAAATTGCATCGAAGTTACAGCTGGTGAGTTGGTTGAGTTCATATTAATTTGTGCAATTTGTTTCATATATTATGAGTACGCTACAATTTTCCGTTCGATTATTGTGCTGATGCAGCGATGCTAACCTTGTATTGCAAACGATGGCAACATCATATTCTGCTTATGTTATTTATTCTGCTGCGATTATAGATTCCCTGCTAAGAAAATGAAATAATATCCCTCTTAGCCTATACAATCAATCAATCAACCAACCAAGCCTTAATCCCACACTATGTGCTGTCTGTCCTCTTAGCCTATGCATGAAAATAAAAATGAATTGTCTTCAGTTTTCCTACTAAATTATTACTGGAAACTTATTAGTATGTCGTTCTTGATTTACAGCACGATTCTCTTCCTCAACCACCCAAGTCAGAGCAGCTTGATAAGCTAAAGGTGTTCAAGAACATGTTAGAGCGCATAATAGCATTTTTACAGGTTCCGAAGAATAATATTATGCCTGGATTCAAAGAGAAGTTGAATTCCTATGAGAAGCAGATTGTACATTTCATCAATTCAATTCCTCCGCTGCAACAAGGACAGACGGGCCAGTCTCACATGCAGCAGCCACAGTCTCAAGTTACTCAGGTACAGTCCCATGAAAATCAAATGAATTCACAAATTCAATCAATGAACATGCAAGGGACAGTACCAAATATGCAGCAGAATAATATTGTGGGATTGCAGCATACCTCTCTGTCTTCTTTATCTGGTGTCTCGACGTCACAGCAGAACATAATGAATTCATTGCAGCCAGCTTCTAGTCTAGATTCAGGCCAAGGAGCCATGGGTTCGATACAGCAAACGGCAGTTGGGGGTTTACAACAGAATTCTGTTAGTGCTCCTCAACAAGCCAATGTAACCAATTTCTCATCGCAGAGTGGGATTAACATGCTTCAACCGAATATGCCTCTTCAGTCAAATTCTAATATGCTTCAACACCAACATCTGAAACAACAGCAAGATCAGATGTTGCATTCTCAACAGCTAAAACAGCGCCAGATGCAGTTGATAAAGCAACAGATGTTGCAACAACAGCAGCCGCAGCAGTTGAACCAACAACCAAAGCAGCATATACCTGCACAGATGCATCAGATGAATGATATCAATGAGCTTAAGATGAGACAGGGGATGGGGGTTAAGTCTGGTGTCTTTCAGCAACATATCTCAGGAGGTCAGCGCAATGCTTATACCCATCAACAGATGAAATCTTCACCTCAATTGCTTCAGGCTGCCTCTCCACAATTGTCTCAACACTCTTCTCCACAGATTGATCAGCAAAATCTGCTTTCATCTCTAACCAAAGCTGGAACTCCATTGCAGTCTGCAAACTCTCCTTTCATTGTCCCATCTCCTTCAACTCCATTAGCACCATCCCCCATGCCAGGGGATTCTGAGAAACCTTTATCTGGGTTATCCTCGCTTTCTCATGCTGCTGGGAACATTGGACAGCAACAAGTGACTGTTTCGCAACCTCCTGCTCCATCCCTTGCAATTGGTACTCCTGGTATATCAGCTTCACCTTTGCTTGCAGAGTGTACTGACGTTGGTGGTCATGGTAATGCTGTAGGTAATATAGCTTCTGGCAAGTCAAGTGTCTCAGAGCAACCTATCGAGCGCTTGATGAGAGCAGTTAGTCTTGCCCCTTCTATCTTCTTTTGACTCATCACTTCCACAGATTGTGGTTTGGTTTTGGCTGCTATACTTATGCCATAATTATGATTCCCAGGTTAAATCTGTGTCCTCTCAAGCATTGAGTGCCTCTGTCAGTGACATTGGCTGCGTTGTCAGTATGATGGACAGAATTGCTGGATCAGCCCCAGGTAATGGATCTAGGGCTGCAGTTGGTGAAGATTTGGTAGCGATGACAAATTGTCGTCTTCAAGCGAGAAATTTTATCACTCAAGATGGTGTGACCGGGACTAGGAAAATGAAACGATGCACAAGCGCTGTTCCCTCGAATGTTGTATCATCAGCAGGCAGTGTAAGTGACAGCTTTAAGCTGAGTGGTCCAGACTTATCTGATTTGGAGTCAACTGCAACATCATGTGTCAAGAGACCTCGAATCGAGGTATTGATGATCTAATTTCTACTTTTTTCTCTTTACATTTTTCTCTCATGAATGAGATTCTAATCCAGGGGTGGATCTAGGTGTAAGGGTGAGGCACCATCGCCCCCCTCACTTTTGGAAAATATTAATATAATAGTCGTAGTTTCCTTATATTAACAATTAAGCTTGGTAGTTCAGTTGGTAGTAGCGAAGGATTTAAATCCATCCCCCTTGCATTTGGAGAATAACTAAAATAATGGTAGTAGTTGCTCTATATTAACAACAAAGCTTGGTAGTTCAGTCTGTAGTAGTGAAGTTAGAATGATCACGCTGTGAATCTCTATATGTGTTGTTTTAAATTTAATTCTGGCCGGAGCCAAACAACATCATTTTCGTGTGGGCAGAATAAAATACTTAATATGTGCTTTGCTGTATTCGAACTTGCAACCACTGACCTTGTGCCTTGTAAATTAGAGTTTTAACCATCTGAACTAGCAAACATGTTATATCACCAAACATATAATGTTCGTATTTTTGTAAGGCCAAATGCATTAACATTCCCATAAAGTTGGCTCAGAAAACCGGATGCCACCCTCAACTTTCAAAAGGACCATTTACCCCCTTAACTTGGCAAAAATGCACCAGTTTGCCCCCTCAACGCCACGTGTCAACTTCTGTGGAGAGAGAAAAATCATAAAAATGACAATCTTTGAAAAGTCAAACCAACCAGATTCTAGCACGTGGCTTGAGGGGGCTAATTGGTTCGAAATTGCCAACTTAAGGGGGGTATCAGGACCTTTTGCAACTTCAAGGTGGCATACGGTTTTCTGAGCCAACTTTAAGGAGGTGTCGATGCATTGGGCCTTTTTGTAATGGGAAAAGGTTCTATATTCATTTGATCTTTTAAATCTCAGCATCCTATTATTCTCTCCACCATTACATCCACCCCCATTCGCTAAAGCTACTGCAACCTTCATTTGTCATCTATGTATATGTGTGTGGGGTAAAAACATGTAACTTTTACATTTCTTAAAAGAAATATTTGATAATCAAGTTCAGTTGAGCAATCAACTTTCTTTGTAAGCTAAACTATATATGAGTTTTTATAATATATATCCATGTAATATTTAAAAAATTTGTCCGTTACTTTATTTGGCCCCCCTTGTATCCATCTCTGGATCCGCCCCTGTTCAAATCCATAGGATATCATTGATGTGTAACTGTCATTTGATTTCCTCATGCTGGTTGTTAGAGGATTGTCCTAAAATTCTGGGCAAATTTCAGTGATAATCCTTGTTGTCATAATCATAGCTATACGGGGAAAATAAAATTACTGTGTTCATGTATGAGGATCAAAATACTTAATTTAGGAGAAAGATGCTGCAAGCGTGCAATATTTGATGGATTATTTAAGTAACATATATCCGACCTTGGAAAGAAAAGCAGCGAAGAGGGAAATAAAATCGTTGTGCAAGAAAAATTTAATTGCTTTCATCATGATTCAGTGGCATATATGCTCACGCTCATTTTATGATGAATGTCTTCTTTGCAGGCTAATCACGCCCTTTTGGAAGAAATATGTGAAATAAATCTGCGACTGATAGACACAGTGGTTGATGTTTGTGATGAAGAAGTGGATCCAACTACAGCTGGTGAAGTGGGTGAAGGAACCATTGTTAAGTGCTCCTACATTGCCGTTGCTCTAAGTCCAAACTTAAAATCGCAGTATGCTTCAGCGCAGATGGTACGCTTTCAGACCTTATGGGAAGTGCTATGTTCATTTTGCCCTGATTTTGGTATCTAAATGTGCTTTACTACTGTGCAGACACCAATTCAGCCACTTAGATTACTGGTGCCCACAAATTATCCTTGTTGCTCTCCAGTGCTATTAGACAAGTTACCAGTTGAAATCAGGTAATGGAACAACGCTTTATTGTCTCTTCTCATGTTCTCTGGTATTTTAACATCTCAAGATCTCTTCATTTGTAATCTAAGTTTGGGAAGAGTAAATCAGAAATGAGTCAACTCTCAATTGACTTGTTACCAAAACTCTCATGCCATGCCCAAATGATTGATTATTAAGTGTATAATTCCACAAAAGTGTTAAATAGCAAATAAAAATTACTCATCTGTATTACTATTCTGAAAATATCCAGCACGTTGCTGGTTACTAACTTGGCTTATACTCGGACAGCAAGGAAAGTGAGGACCTTTCGAAGAAGGCAAAGTCAAGATTTGGCATCTCTCTAAGAACCCTTTCACAACCAATGTCGCTTGGGGATATAGCAAGGACTTGGGATGTGTGTGCTCGAGCAGTAATATGCGAGTATGCGCAGCAGTATGGAGGAGGCACTTTCAGCTCTAAATATGGGACCTGGACACTAGTATGATGATGGGCATTGGTGTGTTCAGCAAGTGAATTCCGAGCCTAATATCAGTGGAATTTGTTAGTCTCCATTGTTTTTATTTTTGTAGCTCAGTTCGCTTTGGAATCGTCACCATCTTTGTTCTGTGTTTCCTTTTCTGATTAAATTTTGTTGGTTTATTTGATATGATGTGTATGAGTGTATATGCAAACTTACACTCATATGTATCATATTTATAATATAAAGCCTCGTACAGTCGTCTAGTCAATTATACATACTATTACATTGAACAGCCACCAGTCTAATTATCTTAAGAAATGAACAGTTCTTATCATGAAACCATATGTGGCTTGAAACTAGTCACGTACCTCCTGTTCAAAGCGAGTTGTTGATGACAATCAGCCTATTAGCCCTACTGTTACTTAGAGGCCGAGTTTCATCCCTACTCAGTGAGAGTGTCTTCACATGATCACATTGCCTTTTAATCGGAAGTGATTCTAAAATACATAGACTTATCCAAGAGATTCTGACTTAACTTTCTATGGTTTTCCTTTTAATCGCAAGTGTTTTTCTTATCTAATGAAAGAGCAACACCCTGACAATCGGGCATGAAGATTCTGTTTGAGATTATGATTCAAACAAGATTTGTACTCATTCGTCACCATTATCTGTGTAAAAATGAAAAGGCACGTTAAACAGGAAAGAGACCAACACATATTGATATGGATTCACACTATTATTGCAATCAAAGCGAAGTATATGCCAACGATAGAACTCGTCCATGTATGTTATATTTATGTGCAAAATTGGTATCTTTTATTGCATCCCCATTTTTCCAGCTTCCTTAACTTAGATGGCAACATTTGTCTACGTATTATAAAACTAAATCAAAAATTGGCAATAGGAATCAGATACATGACAGAGTACCCCTACTGTTCTTCGACACTAAATTGACATGTCTGCTAGTTCAGCTCCACGAAGAGGCTAGCTTGAGGATGCAATCCTGCTTCTTTCAAGGTTAGTGAGAGTTTGTCTAAACCATACACAACCCGGGGAAAGTTTGAAACAAGGTTGTATGCGTCTATCTCCACCAAACCCAAAGAATCAACATAGTCATATATAAGCTTGATTGTGTCTGAACTATGGAACCTTCTATCCTTGCGTTCTCCAGTTGGAAAGCGAACTAAAACCTGATTAGCATACAAAGTTATAGTTTAGTATCCATATCAATCATTTAAACTGCCATGAAAGCTTGTTGCATAGACTGTCTAAAAGTGGTGACTAATAAATTACACTGGTTAGAATCATACTGGAAACACTACAAAATAGTAAATGGGTATTTATTCTACCTGAGTAACATCAGGTCCTTTTTCAGGTTCAGTGCCGAGTGACAAGGCTCTCTCCTCCCGCAATTTAGCAAGAGCAGCCGCTTTTTCTGCAGCCTCACGTGCTTCTCTCTCACAAGCCTCTTCTTCCTCCTTACGTTTCCTTTCTGCTTCAGCAGCTTCTCTCTCCTGCTGTTCTTCTTCTTCTTTCTTTTGGCGTTCCCTGGCCTGAGAGTACAAGGGGGCACAAGAGACCAAATATATATTAAAAAAGAAAGGAACAAAAAAAAAAAAAAAAAAAAAAGAAAAAACCCAAGTGGACTGCGCTATCTTTAAAAAGCTTTAGCTAATGGAAGAAAATCAAAGGAAATTTTGTATATCCTAGAAATAAAAAAAGCAACATACTTGATCTGCTTCAAGAGCAGCTCTGTAAGCAGCATCTTGTTCCTCCCTCAAACGCATATTGTTTCTTCTTTCTTCCGCTTCAAGCCTTGCTGAAATAAGAACAGGTCCACTTTCCTCGAGAACTCTCTGTAGTATCATGAGCATCTCTTCAGCAGAAGTTGGCCCCTCAACCTGCAAGAGCAAAGTGCAACAGAACGTGATCGATTTTCACAAAAGGATTATTTCTTACAAACAATGTAGGCACCATCAAGATGACAAAATCCAAGAACCAGTAAAATAAAGCATTATAGCCATATTAATAATGTTGAAAATATTTTTCCATATGCACACAGAAGACTGAATTCAACACATTAAGACATCTTGGCTTTTGACACCAGCTATGTAGCACGGAAACGGATACTGACGTGGAAACGGAAATGGGGAAATGCCTTTTCTAAAAAAAATTTGTTCGGAAACTGTGGGAAAACGCTTAAATAATAAAAATGTAGGGGTACATTTATAAATATAAAAAATATAAAGTTTCATACATATTATATCATTCTTATAAAAAATACTAAAATAACATATATTTTAAAATTAATTATTGATTATAAAGCAAATCTACTATGAACAATAGCTATTTCAAAACATTAAATAATATAAGGTTATCGAAGATAATAAAGTTTCATGAAAGTTTGAAAGTTGTGTTATTATCGATAAATCATAATAATGTAATAAGTGTATAAATTGGAATAAAACAAGTTTTTTCTATGATATATAGATATTATCATTATTTAATAATGAATTGGAATTTTAAAGTCTTAGTAGTTTGAATATTTTAGGAAGTTTTAGGAATGAATCAAAATTGGGGTCTTTCGATACAAGGAATTTCTAGGAAATGGTTTCTAGAATTTAAAGAAACAAATTTCCAACTTTCTTTAATAGCGGAAACGGCCCCGAAACATCTCTTAGGGGTTTCCGTTTCCGAAACAGATAGGAAACACGGAAACGGCTTGTCACTGAAGTTTCCGTGCTTCCTAGGACACCAGTGATGAAAATAAAACTCACACTATAAAAACAGAAAAGCTTCCAACTTGAAAAATCAAATAACCAATTATACAGTAGACAATGATAACAAAGCTGTCAAGTGTCAAGTGAACAAGGTAAGCTTAAGAGCAATATCATTATAGCTAGTTTAAAACATTTGCATATCCACTTGGCAAACGTAAAATACCCCATAATCAGCAGAAAATAATCAATGCCTCAACAAAAGTTTAGGAATTTCAAAATCACTGGCGGTTATACAACCAACAATATTTATCAGTTATATGACTCATTACATTCTTTTCTCCATGCTAAAAACGCAATAGAAAGCAATTTTAACTAATACATAATAAAGGGTATATAATTGAAGATAATAATGCACCAAAAAGGTTTCCATCATTTTCTATCTACGGTGACCAAGTCAAATAACAAAATAGCTATAGCAAACGAAATATTTTTTAATAACCTAAACATCATTTCCTCGAACACAACATAATAAATGACAATCCAAGTCAAAGGAATGATAAAGTTCAACCAGTAAAGTAAGAGAACGTTCAATTTTATAATCAAGTTGTAAGCTCAACAATGATAATTAAACAGCAATCACATGCATGTACAGTACGCAAGTTATTTGACAACAGAGCAAAAATCATCATAGCAATTCTATCCATGCAATTATAAGGAGATTTAGAATGTTCGCAATGTAAGGATCCAACCAATTCTGTATCTTTCTACAGGTTCTTAACCATTAGTCCAAAACCACACTAGATAATACAAGATTTTATTGCACATGCTGACCAAGACTAAATCTTTCATTTGGTTCAAATTTAAACATATCTCCTTTTTGGGGAAAAAGAGTTGGAATACCAACTACCAAGTTTTTAAAATTTTTTGGGAAAAAAGGACTAAGTGAATTCTTGATCTCTTTCTGCCCACACAATACCCTATACATGCTGAAAAAAACCAATCACATAGAAATACAAAATAAAAACACTTGCACATCTATAAAGCTCCAATATCTTTCCTACAAAAATAGATAATTTTTTATATATTTTTTTATTTTATATCGTTCTTATATATTTTCAATTTTAAATTATTCATAAAATATAATATCCCAGTAGGATTCTGGCCACTTTTTTGTATTCATGTCAACAAAGCATGAATCCTTACAGGAAGTTAAACTTCAAGCAAGAACTAGTCTACCATCAAAAAACACCTTACCCTCATCCCAATACTGATTGAGACACTATCAATGCCAAGGAATTGATCTCCACATAAACTGCAGAAACCTAATACTGAATTCAAACTGCTAGTAGCCACAAAAAATTTAATGAAATTACAGCTAATCTCACCCTCTAAAAAGGTTTTCATTTCACCTAACATAACTCAACATAAACTTTCATAAGAGTATCTAGTAGAATTTACTCGACAGTTTTGCATGAATTTTCAGGCAACAACCAAATGCTTGCACAATCAGAGCTAAAAATGAAGTTACAATCAACCAAGTGTACCTGCTGAATTAAAGCGATCCTTTGGTTCGTGGCGGGCATAACAACAGCACAAAAAGGATATCTTGAAGCCTTAAAGCTATTACTCATCTTAAACCCCTCACTAGCTCTAATGTTCCCTCCCCATGACACAAAATTCTCATTCACAAAAGCAGTGAAAACCTCTGAGCACAAAGACCTCTCACAAAACGCAGGCGTATCAGGATTATCCGGTGAGTGTAAGTACACCAACAACAACTTGAATTCATTCCTGGATCTCTGCAGCGCATCCATAAACCCTTCGCTGACAAAATTAGGCCGTCTAGAACCATAATCTCGCTCAAACTCCGCCACGAAAACCATCGCCTCCCTTGCTGCAGCCGACACCGAAATTAAGCTGCCCGAAGACTCCCCATTCCGACCACCGGGCGATCGCAACCCAACCATTCCAAGCGAGTAAGACAAAATACCACCAGCAGCCCATAAACCAAGGCCAACAGCACCGGATATAAGACCGAAACTTCCAGCAATTACAGAAAAGGGCAAGGTAATCAGTTTCCAGGCCAAACCAGGAGGAGGAGCATCAACCACAGCGCCGGAACCAGAATCAAAACGCTCAAAAGAATCTGAATTGAAAGATGCCGCAGCAGAAGAAGTCCCGGCGCCGGCAGCAGCAGTATCGGCATTTTCGTTGTGGCTTTCAGATGTAAAGGAGGAGATCGCGAGCTCTAGATCCCAGCCATGAGCCTGGAGAATCTCAGTGCATAAATCTGGATCGTCGAGGCCAGTGATCGCTTGAAAATAGGCCAATTTATCGGCAACGTCATCCATTATAGCTTGAAATCTTAGGGTTTTGAACGAATTGGAAGCAGAGGAGAAACACAGAATGCAGTTAAAAGTTGTTATTGATGTATAATGGAGAAGGAAGTGGATATGATGTATTATGGGGAGATTTTGGGGGTTTATGGCTGATGACGGAGTTTAATCAATATCATCGGTGTTCTCTACTCTTGGGATTCATTGCCATAAAAGGGCCTTCTTTCTTTTCTATTTTACCATTCTGCCAAATTTTTTGTTATTGACATGATTATCTTTTTTTTCCTGGCTCAGTACAGACCTAGCCATCCAACTTGATCCTGTACTTCATTTTTTCCCCAACATCCAAAATTTTTATATGATATTTTGACCTTCTGAAAAATGCATTACTAATCTCATGAATTATTTTTTGTACTCCTTTTCCCCCCGTATCACGTGTCAGTTTCTGAATGGTTTGACTTTTAAGAAATAATGTTTTCCTCTTTTTCCCCTCTCCAATCAGATGATCATATGTAACATTTGGGTAAATTTATGACAAGTTCAGAAGGTTATTTAGAACTGAAAATTTTAGAGAGATATAAAGGTCATGTTTGTTTGCTAGAAAAATATTGTCCATGGGCAATTTTGTGCAAGGGAAAATATTGTGCAGGAAAATAAGATATTTTCCTGTATTTGGTTACATCACTGTAAAATATTGTATGATGTTTGTTTACTTATCTGAAAAATATTTTCCAATCATAAATTTAAATATACAATATCATATTTTATTTTATATATATTGTACAATATGCGAAACATACAATACGCGACGGTGATGGTAGTGGAGTAGAGAAAATTGTGGTAATGGTATTGGTAGCGGCATGGTATTGGTTGTGGTGTGGTGGAGGAAGTTGTGATAATCCAATAAACTAAGGGTGAATATAGTAATAGTGTGGTGGTGATGGTGGTGTTGACGAAGTGGAGGAAGTAAAAGGTGGTGGTGGTAGGGTGAAAGAAGTGGTAGCGAGAACTAGTGGAAGAGGTGGTGGTGGTAGCGAAAGCGGGTAGAGAAAGCTGTGATGATGGTAGCGAGAGTAGGGTGGAAGAAATGGTGGTGGTGGTAGTAAGAGTGGGGTGGAAGTGGTAGTAATAATGGTGGAGTAGGGGTGGAAGAGATGGTGATAATAGCTGTGATGGTGAGGGGGGTGGAGGAGGTGGCGGTGCTAGCGAGAGCGGGGGTGGAAGAGGAGGTGGTGGTGGTGGTAGCGGTAGCGAGGTGGTTGTGGTGTTAGAGAAATTATGGTAAAGGAAGTGCTACTCTGGTGGTGATGGTAGCAAGAGCGGGATGGAGAAGGAGGTGGTGGGGGAAGTGGTGATAACAATGGTGGAGGTGATAATATTGGTGGTGGCGAGATGGTGGTGGTGGTGGCAAGAGTGGGGGATATCAAGTGATAGAGTTTGGGAAAATATTTTCCTTTGTTTACATTACATTTTCATTTTGACTTGTGCAATATTTTCCCTTGACTTATTTTTCATGGCAAACAAACATTGAAAAATTCGGAAAATATTTTCATACACAATATTTTTCTGTAAACAAACTGGACCAAAGTTTAAAGAATTGGGGAAATGGATTTTTTTTGCTTTTGTTGTTTTTATTTCTTATAATAGTTTTAGCTTCTTTTAATTTCATTTGCTAAGTTCAATTTCTAAACAACCACATAATGAGGAAAGGATGAAGATGAAACTATAATATTGCATCTCCAACCCCATTTCAAATTGGGGTTGGAGTGAGATTTGAAGCTCCAACCCTGCTTCAAATCTCATTTCGAATTCTGAAGTTGCTACAGCTTACTTCAAATATGAAGTGATGCTGTAACAACTTCAAAAGTTTTTTAATAGTATTTTATTTACTTTTTAGCTTTTGTTTTGTTTTCTTTTAATTTAATTGGTTATTTATTATTTGTAGTTAAGTATAAAGGAATTAAATAATATTTTATTTTGAAGTGGAAATTTGAAATGAAGAATTGGAAAATAAACACTGAAGCAACTTCAAATTATAGAGTTTGAAGTGAAAATTGATGATGCAGGGGCAGAGATGCTCTTATTCATAGAAAATATTGGCTTCAATAGAAAATTGGATTAAAAATGTTTTAGAATCATATTAGAAGGGTAAAAATGAATGCTATAATTAATGAGTTTTAAATATTGTTAATAGCCCGTTGGGAACATGGTCAAAGGTAATGTTTTTGGATCAAAAGGTAAGTTTGACTATAATGTTAGTCATATATCTTTATGCCAAATTTAAAAAATTAAAGTTAAGAGAGACAAATAAGGAATGGTCTCATTTGTGAACTGCATGTCACTTTATAACTCATATAAATTTATATTGTTCAATAATTATTATTATTTAAAACAAAATTAGGCATCTGGTATTAACACTGATTATATCCGGTTATATTGATATACTGTGTATCAAGTATTAAGTTTTAAGAGCATTGGACGTGGATGGATTACTTGATTGTGTTCTTCCCAAATTAGCATTTACATCATTTTGTATTTTCTCTTTCTCATTATATATTTTCTTATCGAAGAAATAATACATGTAAATGTATTAGTGCTTTAAACTATCATTGAAGTATAATATATTTACTTCATTCTTATGAATCAAAGAGATATTAAGTTTCTTAAATCTATGTTATCAATATAATAAAAAAAATATAATATAACTTGTAATTACTTTTCGCGAGCATTTCATGATTCACGAGCTTATTAGCAAGCTTTTATCGAACATGTTCACGCAAAGCCGACCTTAACAATTATGTGACCCTAATTCAAATTGTATATTATGAGATCCTAACTCAATTGAAGTGTGTCGTTGAATAGTAATAATCAGCTAATCAGCAGTCAAATGTCGATGTATATAGATTTTTTAGGTCTTTTTTGGGTCCTAGACGGCTGCTTAATTGACCTCCACACTAAGACCGCCTCTATATTCACGAGTTTTCGAATCGACTATCGTATTATTTATGCTCGGCTCGTTTGGAAAAGAAGTGTAAAATTATGTTCACAAACAAGCTCATTTATTAATAAACCGAAATTGAACAAATTTTTACCAGGTCCATTGTAGAGCAGCTTGTAGCTTGGTTCATAACAGCCCTACAGTCACCAAATAATCCCCTCAGCTTATCCTTCTTTGTAAACTCATTATATGGTTGAAAAATTCAATTTTTTTTATAAAAATTAACGTTTAAACACAATATTTTATTAATGTGTTTATAATTAATTAATTATAAGTAATTTATAGTGACTAGATTTGAATTTCTTATGAATTAATTGAGATTTTATAATTTATAAAAGTTCGAATCTAGTTTGACCCAAGCTGATTTCTTATTTTTATAGGTTAGTTGAGCTTAGATTACTAATTTTAGTTAAGCGGGATTGGACTGACAAGACCCTGGCATAATTCTGTGTGCCTACTTTAGAGTGAATTTGGGTAAATCTTAACCTTGTATTTCACTTTTGAGGGCCAAGATTTGTTACACATCTTCCTCAAACATTTCACTTCTTCTCACTCTACATCACTCTAACTATCTTGGAATAATTATAAACTAATAAAATAAATGGGCATGAAGGTTGAATTTAAGATTATGTTTCAAACAAGGTTCATATTTTTATTTGTAACCTTAATCTCTGTACAAATGAAAAGGTATGTTGAGAACATGAAAGAGACCAAATAAAAAGTGGAAATTTCAGAGATTTTCCACTTTCAATACAAATCAGAAATGGATTCACACTATTCTTTCAACCGTAGTGAAGTTAAAGGCAATAATAGAATTTCTCCATTCGTTATGTATGTGCAAAATTTGTATCGTTAATGCATCCCCAATTTTTGGGCTTCCCCAACTTAGATGGCTACATTTGTCTGCATATTATAAAACTAAATCAAATCTGCAATAGGAATCAGAAACATGAGAAAAGAACCCTACTTTTCTAAGTTTTCTTTGACACTGAATTAACAGTTGGCTTTCCTAGTTCAGCTCCACAAAAAGGCTAGCTTGAGGATGCAATCCTGCCTCTTTTAAGGTTAAAGGGAGTTTGTCTAAACCATACACAACCCGGGGAAAATTTGAAACAAGGTTGTATGCATCCATCTCCACCAAACCCAAAGAATCAACATACTCATATATAAGCTTGATTTTGTCTGAACTACGGAACCTTCTATCCTTGCGTTCCCCAGTTGGAAAGCGAACTAAAACCTGTGATTTGAAAACAGTGTTATGGTTTAGAATCCATATCAATCACTTCAACTGCCATGAAAAAAGCTTGTTAAGTTTATAAATTACACTGGTTAAAATAAAGTAATAAACACTATAAAATAGTTAATGGGTGGTCATTTTACCTGAGTAACCTCAGGTCCTTTTTCAGGTTCAGCGCCAAGTGACAAGGCTTTCTCCTCCCGCAGTTTAGCAAGGGCAGCCTCTTTTTCTGCAGCCTCACGCGCTGCTCTCTCACGAGCCTCTTCATCGTCCTTGCGTTTCCTTTCTGCTTCAGCAGCTTCTCTCTCCTGACGTTCTTCTTCTTCTTTCCTTTGGCGTTCCCTGGCCTGATAGCACAAGGGACCCATTAATAATTTTATAAAAAAAACCCCCAAAGTGGACCGCAATGTCCATAAGCTTTCTCCAAGGAAAGAAATTGAAAGGAACTATCGTAAATTCCAGAAATAAAAGAAGCAGCGGATTCAAGAGCAACATACTTGATCTGCTTCAAGAGCAGCTCTGTAAGCAGCATCTTGTTCCTCCCTCAAACGAATATTGTTTCTTCTTTCCTCTGCTTCAAGCCTTGCTGAAACAAGAACAGGTCCACTCTCCTCCAGAACTCTCTGCAGTATCACGAGCAGATCTTCAGGAGATGTTGGCCCCTCAACCTACAAGCGATAAGACTATACTTCACACAAAAGGAAGCTTTCTTGCCAACAATTTATAGTCATTAAGATTAAAATATCCAAGAACTAGTACAATAAAGCATAATAGCATAACCAATAATGTTGAACACAATATTCAAAGGTACCCCATTTGCAATTATACAGAAGAATGAATTCAACACATTAAGACATATTGGGTGACAACAGTAATGAGATTAAATTCACTCGCACCATAAAACTGGAAAAGCTCCAAATTTAACTTGAAAAATCAAATAATAAGCTAAACAGCAGAAAATGATAAGAAAGCTGTCAAGAAAACAAGGTAAACTTTAAGAGCAATATGACAATGAAATGCCACAAGAGTAACAAAATGATGCAGCTAATAATAGTGGGAAAGAACATTTGCATAAAAGTACTCCACTTGGTAATTGTAAAATATCCCATTATCAGCAGATAACCAGCAAACTTCGCTTGCATTTTAGTTAACATCATCATAACTATCAAGCGAACAAGGTAAACTTTTGAGCAACATGCCTAGAAATCCGATGCCTCAAGGGCAGTTTGAGAATTTCAGAATCACTGTTGGTTATATAACAACCAACGATGTTATCAGTTATATGACTGATTTAGATTCTTTTCTCCATGCTAAAAATGCAAAAGAAAGCAATTTTAAATACATGATGAGGCATACATATCTGAAAAGAATACCGCACCAAAAAGGTTTCCATTATTATCTATCTACAGCGACCAGGCCAATTAACAAAACATAGTTGAAGATTGTGAAGATTATACTTTCGATGAAATTGTAAATCATCTCCTCAAACACATAATAATAACAAGTTCAAACAGTGAAGTCAGAGAGTGGATTAATGTTGGATTTAAATATTAAGTTGCACGCTCAACCATGAAAACAAAACAGCAATCACTTGCATGTACATGTGAACAAGTTATTCTGACAACAAAGCAATAGACTTTATAGCAGTTCTGGCCATGCAACAAGAAAGAAACTAGAATGTGCGACATAAGAATAACCAATTCTGTATCTTCCCACGGTTTCTTAATCAAACTTCATTACTCTATAAACCACTATATATTATACAAAATTTTATTGCACAGGTTGAACACGACAATCTTTTATTTGGTTCAAGATTAAACAGACAAGTTCCTTTTTTCGGGGGAAAAAGAGTAAGAATACAAAGTCTTTTAAATTTTTGTGAGAAAATACTAAGAATGCATTCCCAATACCCTTAGACCTCGAATCACCTTGATAAAAGAAACTAATCCCATAGAAATACACAATAAAAATACTAGCTAATCAATAAAGCTCCAATATCTTTGATAATTTTTTTCAAATATTTTTAATTTATTATTATTCTTATAAATTTTCTATTTTATAGGATGTATATAATATTCTATTATTTCTATCCCATCAGAATCAAGGCCACTATTTAGTTTTACACTTTACTCATTCAACGTAGCATATATTATCACTGGAAATCAAACATCAAGCATAAATTCTACTACCATCAAAGCAACCTTAAGCTCATCCACAACTGATTGAGACACTATCAATGCCTGGAAATTGATCATAAAGCTGAAGTTAAAATGCTAGTATCCAAGTTTTTCAATGAAATAAATGCTAATCATCCTCTAGAAAGGTCTTCGTCTTCACATCAAACATCTCTCCACGTAAACTTTCTAGTAGATACCACTCGACAGTCTTGCATGAATTTTAAGGATACAAACAAGTGCTGGTATAATCACGCAAAAATAAAACTGAAGTTACAATAAGTTGCAACGGAGCTTACCTGCTGAATTAAGGCAATCCTTTGGTTCGTGGCAGGCATAACAACAGCACAAAAAGGGTATCTTGAAGCCTTAAAGCTATTACTCATCTTAAATCCCTCGCTAGCTCTAATGTTCCCTCCCCATGACACAAAATTCTCATTCACAAAAGCAGCGAAAACCTCCGAACACAAAGACCTCTCACAAAAAGCTGGCGTATCAGGATGATCCGGTGAGTGTAAGTACACGAACAACAACTTGAATTCATTCCTGGATCTCTGCAGCGCATCCATAAATCCTTCGCTGACAAAATTAGGCCGTCTAGAACCATACTCCCGCTCAAACTCCGCCACGAAGTCCATCGCCTCCCTCGCCGCAGCCGACACTGAAACTAAGCTGGCCGAAGACTCCCCATTCCGACCACCAGGAGCCCGTAACCCAACCATTCCAAGCGAGTAAGATAAAATACCGCCAGCAGCCCATAAACCAAGGCCAAAAACACCGGATATAAGACCTAAACTGCCAGAAATTACAGAAAATGGCAAGGTAATCAGTTTCCAGGCCAAACCAGGAGGAGCAGCGGCAACCACAGCGCCGGAACCAGAATTAAAACGCTCAGAAGGATCTGAATTGAAAGATCCCGCAGCAGAAGTCCCAGTGTCGGCGGCAGGAGTATCGGCGGCATTTTCGTTGTAATTATCAGATGTAAAAGAGGAGATCGCGAGTTCAAGGTCCCAGCCATGAGCCTGGAGAATCTCAGTGCATAAATCGGGATCGTCGAGGCCAGTGATGGCTTGAAAATAGGTCAATTTATCGGCTACATCAACCATTATAGCTTAAAATCTTAGGTTTTCAACGAATTGAAAGTAGAAAAGAAACACAAAATTCAATCTGTTATTTTTATTGTTGTTCTATGAAGAATCAATATGAAGAGGGAGGAAGTGGATATATTTATATATTGGTGAAATTTTGGGGGTTTATGGTAATGGCGGAGCTAGAAAGACCTTGTAGGATTAGGATTCCAGAAATTATAAAGTCGAACAAATCACTGAAGTATTTTAAAAAGCGAAAGCACCAAATAGGTGCGGATATTCGGGTCTAGGCAAAACTTAAATGTTAATCATGGTTTAAGTCAGATAGTAACTTTCAAAATAACATCCAGCCGAGAGCTAGGAGGATGAAATTTTATAAAAGTAAATGCAAAAAAAAAAAAGTTTAAAGCACCTTAAAAAACTTGACAATGAATAGCTTCAATTTTAATCCTCCATCTTAATTTTACAGTATGCTCAACTTTGAAAAACCATATCAGATGTAAATTGTAAAAGATGTAGGGTTTGTAAAACTTATTTACACAAATACGCATCAATTGATTTTTTTGCATTATGCAACATTTTTAAGTTTGCACTTTTTTCCTAATACGCTCCAAATGCGTATCTGGTAGGTATATGGTAGTAATGTGTATCTAGTAACTAAGTCATAAGAATGTGATATGATGTTGGTAGTGTTCTGAATTCACATTTTATTTGTTTATAACTTTTGATTTTCTATTTTTGAATGATTACAATGAAATATATGATTCCTACTAGGTTCGTATAACATATTTTCATGGATTTAAATAAACTTTCAACGAAATATAAGATTCCCACCATATTTCAATAACAAATTTGACACAACTTATTCTTTCTACTAGTTACTTATCAGGTACTAGATTTGAAACAGATTGTTTTTCTTAATAGATAACTACCAAATACTTGTTGTTTAATAAATAACAAGTATTTGGTAGAGATTTATCTGTTGTAATCACTTTCTAGTACATTATTATTAGGGAAATTGTAAAAAATGTAAGGTTTGTGAAACTTATTGACAAAAATACATTCCAACTTATCCTTTACTTTCTATAATCAATTTTAAGTTTCAGTTTTCACTCTATACATTTTATATATACACTTTTTTTTTATCAAGCTTCGGTCTCTTCCTCTTTTTGCATCCCACGTTTCTCTCCATCAAAATCTCTCTTCCTTGTTTCGATTATCCTCGATTTTCTCTAGATCGAAGTTTCTGCTCTCTGCAATTCTTAAATTCTTCGCACAATTCCAATTTTCTAGCTTTCGACCAGTTTTTTTTTCAATTGAGAATGAGGATCCATGGAGTTGAAATCCTGTTGTTGCTGATAGATTTCGTTTTATCTCTTTTTCGTTTTGTCTCTTTGTGTTTGTTTTTGTTGTTAATTTGCAAAAGGATTATGCAATTTTTGTGTTGTAATTGATGTGAGGATTTCATTAGGCTGTATGCAATTGTAAATTTATATACTAATCTGATTTGTGTCACTCTCATTGATCTTGGGAAGCCTGCTCTTCAAAGTATTTCTGAACTTAAATCAGCTGATTAGGTGTAATTAATTATCTTACATGTTTAGATAACTTTCTAATTCATTTTCATCACTTTTCACGATTAATTTAACACAACTTGTTCTTCATACCAGTTAGATACAAGTTACCTACTAGATTCTTACAAGATGCAGAAAATTACAAGCTAAATACTAGTTAGATACCATATTTTTAACAAAATGCAAAAAACTATAAGCTAATACAACTTAAATACTAGTTACCTACCAGATTCTAATAAGATTCAGAAAATTACAAGCTAAATACCAGTTAAATACCAGTTAGATACCACTTTCCTATCACTTTCTTACTAGTTTTGACATTTTTTGTTCTTCATACCAGTTAGATACCAGATTCCTACTGTTTTAATTTCAATACCAGTTAGATACCAGTTTCCTGCCACTTTCTTACTAGTTTTGACATTTTTTGTTCTTCACACCAGTTAGATACCAGATTCCTACTGTTTTAATTTCAATACCAGTTTCCTACCACTTTCTTACTAGTTTTGACATTTTTGTTCTTCATACAAGTTAGATATCAGATTCCTACTATTTTAATTTCAATACCAGTTTCCTACCACATTCTTACTAGTTTTGACATTTTTTGTTCTTCATACCAGTTAGATACCAGATTCCTACTATTTTAATTTCAATACCAGTTAAATACCCGTTTTCTACCACTTTCTTACTAGTTTTGACATTTTTTATTCTTCATTTCAGTTAGATACCAATTAGATACCAGATTCTTACTGTTTTAATTTCAATACCAGTTAGATACCAGTTTCTTACCACTTTCTTACTAATTTTGACATTTTTGTTCTTCATACCAATTAGATGCCAAATTCCTACTGTTTTAATTTCAATACCAGTTAAATACCAGTTAGATACTAGTTTCCTACCACTTTCTTACTAGTTTTGACATTTTTTATTCTTCATACCAGTTAGATACCAGTTAAATATCACATTCCCACTGTTTTAATTTCAATAGCAGTTTCCTACCATTTACATACTAGTTTCCTACTATTTTGATTCAATAGTTTTATCTTATATGTTCTAATCACTTTCTAAGGCATTTTAATTAATTTTCAAGATTAATTTGACATAACCTATTCTTCATACTAGTTTCCTACCACTTTCTTACTAGGTTTGACATTTTTTGTTCTTCATACTAGTTTCCTGCCACTTACCTACTAGTTTCTTACTAGTTATGGCTTTTTTTGTTCCTCATACCAGTTACATACCAGATTCCTACTGTTTTTTGTTCAATACTTTTGTAGAATTCTTTTTTACATGTTGTAATCACTTTCTAATGCATTTTCATTACTTTTAAGATTATAGTTGTTTGTTTATTGCTACGGAGATAAACTTTTGATATTTATTTGTGTTACCTACCATACTTTCATAACAAAATTGACACATTACCAGTTACATACCACTTATGTATAAGTTTCTTACTAGATATCAAACAATTGAAAAAATATTTTTGAAAAAGTATATCTCAATGGATGGCGTTTCGAAGATTAAAACGAGATGAACAAAAAATTCTAAAACATCATGTCAAAAAAATGAGCAGTTTAAGAGATAATGGCGAAATAAGATAAGAAAATTAAAAAACAAGCGTAGAAGTTAAGGAAGGTGAACACAGAAACTTTGAAGCGTATAGAAAGTAAATATGAAACTTAATTAGTCAAATAAATTAGGATACAAAACTTGGACTGAAATTATTCCTAGTTTTCAGCCCATTTATAAAATTTCCCCTTATTATTATTGTTTGTTTACCAGTTATCGATATAATCTTGACCTTAACATGTAATTGTGTTACTTACCTAATTTCATAACAAATTTAACACAACTTGTTCTTCCTACCAATTACTTACAACGTACCTACCAGTTTCTTATTAGATTTGACATTGTTTGTTCTTCCTGCCGAATCACTACCAGGTTCCTACTAGATACTTGTTATTTTGATTTAATAATTTGTAGAGATTTATCTTATATGTGTTACTTTCTAATGCATTTTCATTATTTTAAGATTATAATTGTTTGTTTACCAGCTTTGGAGATAAACTTGACATGTATTTGCGTTACTTACTTGATTTCATAACTAATTTGACATAACTTATTCTTCCGACTAATTACTATCAGGTTCTTATCATGTATACCAGCTTTGGTGATAATGAATTTATTTACCAACTTTGGAGATAAACTTGACCAAGTACTTATCAGTTTCTTACTAAAATTGACATTGTTTGTTCTTCCTACCAAATTACTATTAGGTTCCTACTAGATACATGTTGTTTTAATTCAATACTTTGTTGAGATTTAGCTTAGATGTGTTGTATTCACTTTATAATGCACTTGTTCATCCTACCAGTTAGTTAACTACACAATGATGAAGGTGGAGATTGTAAAATGTAAATGACTATCAAAGAAGCTGGTGTCAATATAGAATTACCGCTTAATTTTAACTTAAACCGCTTAGACCCTGTTCTGTTCAACTTCTGAAATCTGAACTGAACTGAACTGAACTTAAATAAACTGAACTGAACTGAACTTAACTTAATGGACCTGAACTGAACTTAACTTAATGGATCTGAACTGAATTGAACTGAACTGAACTTAATGAATCTGAACTTAATTGAATTAACAATAAATATATTACTTATTAAAATAATAGTAAAACCCATTAAATATAAAAATAATTAATTATTGATAATCATTAAAAAAATATTATTAATAACTACCTATATAAAATAATTAATAAAACAATTTTAATACCATTGATAATAAAAAAATTACAATATGTAAATTCATTTAATTAAAATTTTGTTATTCAAATAATAATTATTGTTACAATTACAAGTGAGCTAATAATAATTATTATAATATATTGTAGTATGGATTCAAATTATGACTTATTATTGGATTACAAAAATGTAATAGTTGTTTTAATTGATAAATATTTTTATTTTATTATTCCATATCACATTTTCTAATTAATTAATACTATGATTATAAATAAAAATATTATTATATTATAGTTACATTAATACTATTATTATATTAATAATACTAGTAATTATCACCATTTAAAAATTATTTTTACTATATTTATAATCAATATTAACTATATTAAATAATAATTATTTTTCTATATTAATATTTTTATCGTTGTTCTTCTTTTTATTATTATTACTATTAATTTTTATTAAAGATTAATTAGAATAATGATTATTAAAATTAAAATTTATAGATCTGAATTGAATTTAATTGATCTTAACTGAACTTAACTGAACTGAACTTAACTTAACTGAACTAAACTTAACTGAACTTAATGGACCTGAACTGAACTGAACTAAATTGAAGGTGAAGAGAACATGCCTTAGTTTCATGTTGTTGACCTTAGTTTCATGTTGTTGATTATTTAATATTATTTATTACTTACGAAGAACTCAATCAAGTTTCTTAAATAGCCAACAAGTAAGGTCATGTCCTCTTCAACTTCTGAAACTTGAACTGAACTTAACTTAACTTAACTTAATTTAACTTAACTTAACTTAATGGACCTAAACTGAACTTAACTTAACTTAACTTAACTTAATGGACCTGAACTGAACTTAACTTAATGAACCTGAACTTAATTGAGCTTAATAATAAATATATTAATTATTAAAATAATTGTAAAACCCAATAAATATAAAAATAAATAAATTATTAATTATTATTACAAATAATATTATTAATAAGTACCTATATAAAATAATTAATAATACAATTTTAATACCATTAATAATAAAAAATTATTATATTACGTAAATTCATTTAATTAAAATTTTGTTATTCAAATAATAATTATTGTTACAATTACAAATGAACTAATAATAATTATTATAATATATTGTAGTTTGGAATCAAATTATCACTTATAATTGAATTATAAAAACGTAATAGTTATTTTAATTAAT
>CATIWQ010086199.1:0-12685 GCA_949673415.1 Euphorbia schlechtendalii | reverse complement strand
AGAGGTTTAGAGATTTTGTGTTTGAAAGAAAAAATAGGAGGTTAAAGATTAAATATAAGGTTGGGGGTATTATGGTCCGTATTTAAAAAAAATACGGGCGGCGTGAAGTAATACCGGGCGGTGTATAGCAATTCAGAATATAGTACTGTACTATTTAAATGTACCCCCACAAACATTTTTTCCATCTCTCATTTCACCATTTTTTCCGGCGGGATTTTATGGGTGGGGCTTGCCAGAAAATTGAGGGGATTTTTTAGACTTCTGGCAACTGGGGTGGGGCTTCAGCCCAGCCCCACCCCTCCCTGCCGCCGCCACTGCTCCTGCCGTAATTTTATTGAGCAGAACAAAAGGAAATATACAGATATTACAAGGAAAGGAAAGGAAATGAAGAAGCTTTTTTCCTTGAACTGAAAACAAAGAAACAAACAAGAAGAGAGAGAGTAGGAGGGGACGACAAACTGATGAAGGATCCAATCAAAAGCTTTATTTTGAAACGATCACACATTTACGTACTTCACTTTAGGGTTCAGGACGATGAGGGCCGGCGGACTTTATTTTGGCAATTATATCTTTAAGGCTAGTCGGCTGCTTAGCTTCTTCAGCATCAGCAGCAACCATGATGAACAACAAAAGGTACACACACATGCACAGCAGGAAACCAATGCTTGCTTCTCTTCTTGAATATGCCATTTCCTACTTAATTATTATCTTTATTAATTCAGCTGCCTTTTTGCTTAATTGATTGCTGCATTTCATGGATTCATGCTATTTATAAAGGGAGGGAGCTATGGGCCATCTGCTCTCAAGTGTTGGGTGTCAACTTCTGATAGCAAACCACGCACCTCTTTAAGTCATCTACGTATAATTAAGAACATTAAATAATTATGCACGTGGATTATGCTGCCTATTTTTTTATCAGTTCATATCTTAATCTTAATATAATCATTTGGAAATATAAAATTGATGGTCCAATTGCTTGATTTTTTTTTTCTGAATATGTTGCAGCCACGTTTGGAACTTACTATGGATTAATTATTATCTTAAGATCAAATATGATTGCATTAGATATAGTTCCAAAATTATGTTTAAAAAGCCTGGAAAGAAGCAGAAATTCATGGAAGTCAGCAAGCATTATGGTGGCGATCGAAGTAGTCTGATGAATGAAGCAAAAGAATCACTCAAGTTCACAAAATATTCGATGCCACAAGAACCATTGATAGTAATTTAGAAAAGCAGAATGCAATGGCCTTTCGACCACCGTATACTACTTCTATGTCATTCTTGTTGGAAATGTTAACGTGCCCTAGTTCTTAATTAGGCATTGGTTCTTACATTATGTATGATGTTTTGCACATAAATATAGTGTCACAATGCAAAAATTTACTGCATTTATATCTTATGCTATAATATGAGTAGAGTACTAGTACATAAAAGGCTTTTGGGGACGGTTGTTTTGGGCTTTTCCGGACGGTTTTGAACCGTCCGCATAGGCCGCGACGCGATTGCTCAGGAACTAATGCGGACGGTTCTAAACCGTCCGGAATAAGGAGCATTCCAGATGGTTCTTTTAAGAGAACAGTCCAGAATGCTGTCTAAAATACCGGGCTGCTCCGGTTTAGAGAAATACGGACGGTTTTTATATAAGAACAGTTCGTAAAGAGCAATACGGACGGTTCTTATAAAAGAACCGTCCAGAATAAGGACCTTTCGGGACGGTTCTCTTAAGAGAACCATCCCGAATGCTCTTTTTTAAAAAAAATTAATTTTTAAACTTCATTTATGAGCTACGTAAATTGGATTGAAGGGAGCCCTGTACTTCAGCAATTTAATGCAATTTAACTTCTTGCATAATTAAGGTAAAGTTGCAACCTTTATAACCTAGCCACTTCATAAGGAATCTACCAGATGAACTTAAGCAGAGTACAAAAGAATGATACAACTGCAACTATCTAACTAAGATCCAAATAGACTAAAATAGATGAATTAGACCAAACTAGAGCAGAGTTCAAACCCTTTTGCAAATGTCATATGCCCAACCTTAATAATGATAAGATACACTTTTCACTGTCAATTCGAAAAAAATTGCATGTTGTATTACTATTGACAATGGCATTAACAAGCTGTGCAATAATATGCAGGTGATTTTCATGCCCAGGTCAAATTTTAAAACAAGGAACTAGATGCTAAACTAGCGCTGAAAATACAAGAATGGGGCTCCACTAAAAAGTATTTCTATATTTGAATTTCATTTCTTGACCTACAAATTTAATTGCACCAAACAGGGAAAGAAAAACTGCACCTAAAGAAAACACAAGAACATTCAATCGCGACAAAACAAACCTTAAGAAAATTTTATTATGAGCTGCAGCATGACAGAAAACAGAGTACAATTTTTCCATTTTATGATAGACATTACCAAAAAGAAAAAAAATTAGTATACAAACATTAGCTAAACAAGAGACAATTGTAACAGTCACTGTTCCAGAACCTAGACAGTAGCTGTAACTAGTTAACTTAGTTTAATAACTTTATTAGTATAATTCTGTGAGCTAAAACTTTATTATGCTTCACTTTCCAGGAAATATAGTTTAGAATGCAAGGTAAAAGAGAGTAAAAGAGAGGTGTAAAGTGTGCAAGTGAAAACAGATGAGAAAAAAAATAGCAAACGAATCTTCTCATGCATGATTGCATCTCAGGGACCACTTTGTCATATACTGAAATTTCAGGTCCCAATTTCTTTTCAAATATAAATGAAGAACCATTATGACGGAAATATGCACAGGAAAGAACACAACAACCAAGTTCTGAAATTCAAAACTGAATCAATAATTGGTAATTTTCTACTATAAAATGTCAATAAAAGATCACTTAAGGCAGGATAGAGAAACAACAAAAAGAAAGCCAATTAATTTAACCAAAAAGATGAAATAGTAAACTTTAATTTGACCGGAAATAAAATAATGAAAAGTAGTGCAGTCAGTTTCTAATAGAAAGGTAACTATCACATATATTAGAATCTATGATGAAAATCCAGCATAAACTAATACACTTTTTTACATCGAGAAACATACAGAAACTAAGAGGAATGAATTATAAGTTTGATCAGCCAATGCTTTCAATTCTGGTTCAAAGTCAACCAATTTGATTAAGAACTCAAATAAACTTTCCTATGCATTGACCAAATCCTCAATTAGCCACTAATCTCTACCAAACTATTTGACTTAAACTAAGTTAGATTGACACGAGTTTGAACAAGCGCTAAAAGGACAAGTTCAAGAGGATACGATTTGAAAACGGTTGTAATCCAAACCCAAAGGCATAATAATGCCGTCAATGGTCACAAATTACATACCCCTAAACTTACCTAAGCAAAAAAAAAAAAAAAAAAGCAAATGCAGGACCACAACAACCAACAATTCCTTCAAAGTTCTCCACTATCCTCTCCATTTTTCTTCCTCTTTAGATTTCAATTTTCAAATAACAGCATCACGCTGTTATTACCAATTCCACTTTTCAATGCAAGTAATTTCAAAAAGTAAAAAAAGTTAAGTGCTCACCATTTGATCAATTAATTTCAAACAAGTAAGAAAAGTCACCTCTCATCTTAACCAGTGATGGAGGATTGAGGATTCAAAACTCATTGTTCTTAGCTTTTTTTTATATGTTTTTCCCCAAAATGATGCATAGCTTCTTTCTCTTTCATTAACACTTTAAGCATCAAAGTAAAGAATGGCACACTTACTTGACTAAGTCATTTAAGAGCACACTTACTGTTAAGCTTTTTCATAAGTAATTTGAGAGCAGATGTAGAGAAACAAAATCTTAAGGATACCATGCAACAATTAAATGAAGACTTAGCAAAATAAAGCATAGAAAAGACATGTCACCTTTATTAAGTGGCCTTTCTGACGTATCTGAAGACTTAGCAACATCAGATGTTGAGGTTTCAGCGGAACTATCAGATTCTCCAGTGACTCCCTGCCATAGAAGTATTTCAAAAGCACATATTAGATTATATGTTACAGTAATTTAACAGAAAACAAATTAGATTATAGTAAACAACAAGGGATACAATTTGTAACTGAGCATAAAACAATAAAGAAAACCCCTAATTTAACAGATTTGGCTTAGCACAATGCATTTTTTGTTGATAACAACCAAAAGAGGGGAAATTAGAGGAAATACTGATGGCGTCAGTAAAGATGATTGAAATCTTGAAGAAGAAGATGATCTGCGAATGAATAACTTATCTTACGTGACTAGAATGCATGATTCTTCTTCCTCTTCTATTACTACTTCTGACATCCCACAAGACATAGAAAAAGATTCCGCTATTCAACTGAGGGTAAGACAATAGATTCTGAAATCTTAATATGGGTTAATGGGTATTGAAGAATACAGAATGGGAATAGAAAAGCTCGAACAAACCAACAATGGCTACTTACCTAGAAAAGAAGAAAGAGGAAAGAAAGTCGATGACGGAGATGCGACGGAGGTGGTGGAGCGACGGAGGTGGTGGAGTTACCGGAGAATAGTGAATATTTAGCAGTGAGAACGATTTAGGGATTTTTTTATTGGTAGTGGCAGTGATCAATTTGGTGGGGGATATATTTGGTTTAGGGCATTGCAGACGGTTATCACACAACGACCGTCCGCAATGCGATGGTCTGCCAATGGAAAATATTAGTATTACGGACGGTTCTTTATATAGAACCATCTGGAATACTTACATAATTAATCAGGATTTTTTCACTGAGCATTACGGACGGTCATTACGTAACAACCGTCCGTAATAATTGTAATAATTGCTCCATGTTTTTTCAATGAGCATTCCGGACGGTCATTACATAACAAACGTCCGTAATAATTGCTCCGTGTTTCTTTATCAGCTTTCACGGATTGTTTCTAGTACAAGCCTCGCGAATGGTGTGCGCATTGATTGATAATCATATATGTCACAAGTCTGTTTTAATAATGAGAATGAATGAAATGAAAGACTTGTATGTTGGATGATCTATAACAATATAGTTGCTATGTAGCTTGGTAAAGTAGATCATGAACATGGGCACATGTTGAGAACATGGGGCTGGGCTGATTTACACAACAAAGTCACATGGTTGTATATCATAGACGATTTACTGAGTAGGTCTCAACTGTCCTTATAATTGCTGTAGTATATCACTAACTGGTCCTTAAATATTGGATTACAAGTACGGATATACTTGGTATATTTCATGACCACATCAGTATTAGTGTTGAAGTGATAGAATTGTCATTCGATTTGTTAAATCGAAATGAATTACCGGCCACTTGATGAATAAACGGGATAAGGACGTCCAATAAGTCGTTGACTTATTTTATGATTTTATTCTAGATCAAGAGATACGATAAACTGCATAAGAGGGTGGTAATCACCATGCCTCTTGTTTATCATATTTATGTCAGATGGTAAAGGACTTTGTGAGATAACTACTAGGTTCATTACCTTTAACTGATAGTTGTATTCTGTTCCAATTGAGGACTGTAATGGTTTGCTAGAATCCGTTTATGGTTTATTGGTGAATCTCATTGCTAACATATGAATAGACCCAAAGAATTATGCGCTTAGAACTATTGATTTGAGATTCCTTATATATGCAATGTTACAAGACTTGATGAAGAATTGATTATTAATTAATTGACATGTTAAGTCAATGTAATTGAATAATTTATATAACTCAAAGTAATCAAATTAATTAACGGTATAATATTATGTAATTTAAATTATTTATTAAGTTGTATTTACATATGGTATTTATTTAATTTACATTTAATAAATTCATATGTTAAATAATTTAATTGAATAACTTTAGTCATAAAATATTGCATACTAAAATAATTAATTGACTAATTTTAGTTATTTAAATTAATTTGTAGTATGACAATTTTTTTGATTTAATTGTAATCCTTATTTATCTACGGATTAATTTGTAAATTATGAAAATTGACCGTTAAATTAGTTTAAGAAATTAAACTATGAAATTTAATTATTAAGCTTAAAATTTGTTAGATCAAGTTCATTATTTAATTAAACTTAAACCTAATTGATTAATCAGGATATAAATAAAAAAAATACAACCTAATATAATTAATGGGAATCACGTTGGTAGCCTATTCAAAATGGGAACACGTTTTCAGCATTGGGTTATTTGGATCCTTGGAGTTTTTTCTTAGGTTAGCACTGGTCCCGATTCGAGAGACGTTCGTGCATGTGAAATTGAAGAGCTTCCATTTGCAACATTCAGTTGTAGTGTAGCTTATTAAAGAGACTTATCAAGTAAGTTTTTATTTGATATACTCTCTCCATCTATTAAATATTGTCGTTTTAACTAATTCACATTGTTTAAAATAACAATTAACCGAATGAGGTGATTTACTAATTTACCCTTTCATAATGTCATACTCTATTTTCAAGACTTCATTAATATGTTCAATAAAAATAATTTGTTAGTGCTTAAATATTGATTCCTATAGTCTTCTCATCTTGTTGTTGGAGATTGAAATATGATTATCTTGAAAGTTGAACAAATTAATAGGGGTAGGAATGGAAAACTTAGAGAAAAAACACATTGGAAATACAAAATGACAATAAAGAAAAGAAATCAAAATTCCTCTAAAACGTCAATATTTAGTAGATAGATGGAGTAATATATTTGAAACCTATCAATGGTTCTTGAAAAGATACTGTTCGAATTAGAGAAAATTTTAAGTGGTAATTTCACCGACACAGTTATGTTTTCGATGATAATTTCCTCTAACTCTTCGCACGTGCTCCCAATTCAAATATAGTTTCTTTCAAAAGAATCTAGTGGGTTAGTAAAGGAAGACTTTCTCCTCCTTCTAAATTCCTACAGGGGAAGACTTCCATTGATGATTTTGCAGTCTTTGAAGCCTCGAAGGTCTAATCGTAGAATTCAGCCCAGATCAAGAGTAAGTGTTCCAATTTTGAAAACACACATGCACGGGAGTAGGAAATCAAACCAAGATAACAAGAAATTAAGCCAAGCCATAATTAAGGAACAAACATGGAAAATCAACATTAATGTTATTTGTTGTAATTAATCTTATTTCCATTATATTAGTCACCTTGTACAGCATAAGTAGAGGGATGTATTACTCAAATAATCAATAAAAAACAATTCTTCAACTATCTATTCTAAGTACTAATTCAACATGTTACCAGAGCAGGTTTTTTTAATTCTTAGGATTCAGAATAATCTCATCACTGTCCAAACAAAAACCTGCAAACCAAAACCACAAAAATGTTAGAGAACAAATCTCGCCAAAATACCCAAACCATTTTTGATGAAATCTCACTACAAATTACTAACCTACTCAAAATCGGGCTAGGGAACCAACCAACCATCGAAATCAATAGGCTTTAAGTTAAACAATGAGAATTACCCACTATGGGCATGTCTCAAAAAGAAGGCAATCGGAGGAAGAGGAAATGGGCATCACCTAACCTGCAAACCCCCTGAAGAAACAAACTCAAAGTTTCCAAAATGGAAACAATCAGACCAAACGGCTTTTACATGGATTATTCAGAATTTTGAGCCCTCACTGATTACCAATGTTGCTCAATATCCAACCGTGAAGATACTATGGGATGGCTTAGCCATCACATACAAAAGTTGGGGGATCCATTTCAAATTAATGAACTCCACAGATGGGCCAGCACGTTAAGACAAAGCAGTGAGCTTCTTGAAGAATTATGAGACAAATTACAGAGTATATATGGATGAGCATAGATCGAAAATCACCAAATCCCATGAAGGATTCTAATGATATATCAAAATACAATCAAATTGTAGCAGAATAAAGATTGTATCAATTCTTTACTGCCATAGACAATCAGTATGAAACTGTAAAGAGGGATATCCTTAAACAGGATCCCCTTCCATCGGTGGAGGTAGCATACATGATGATAAGGAGAGAAATAACAAGGTAACAAATTGTAAGGAACAAAACAAATGGAGAAATTATATCCCCAAGAGAAATCGGAGCAGGCTTAGCAACAAAATCACAAGGTAACAAAAACCTATTTGAAGCTGGAAAGGGACACCGCTCAGATTTCACTGAAATGCAGTGGAAGCCATCATTGCGGGATCACTCAGAATCCATTAAGATGTAGTGGAAATCATCACAACGAGAAGATAAATTAAAGCTTTTTTGTACTCATTGCAAACAACACAAACACACAATAGCAGAATGCTTTGAGTTAGTGGGTTACCTGCTATGGTGGAGAGACCAGAAAAAAGGCAAAGCTCAGATAGCCATTGGAGTATCAGAAGGGATAGAGGATAACCACCTCACCGTCGGCAATCGTGAGGTCACCAAGAGTGGTGGTGGAAGTCGCGCTACTTAAGGGTCAAGAGATTTCGGTGAAAATCATGGCGGTAGCAGTCAAAGAATAAATAGAGAAGGCGAAGGTAATGACTCAAACCCTAAATTAGGGGGAAAGGATTAATATGCAACAACATTATATTCCCACTCAAAACCCTCAAACTCATTTATTTGCAACCACCTTACAACCCCACATAAACCCACATATATATACCCACCCAAACAATTAGGCCTAAATGATTTCCCCCTCCCTCAAATTAACCCAACCAACACAAAACCAAACATAAAATCCCACCCACCCGAAGCCTTTCCATCCACCCACTCAACCAGGCTTTTAAGTCACCCAGGCCCACTAACCCAATTAAATCAAATAAACCCAAATCAATCAGGCCCATCCATCCACTCAGCCATTTTTTCACGCACCCAAGTCCACTAGACCCAAATGCACAATCTCAAGCCCATCAAAACCCCTATCAACCAAAATCATGTCACAATGGCCAATGGATATTGGATTGTGGAGCCACGGACACCATGACCTTTGACACATCCGACCTTATTGAACCCAAAATTCCTTCTTGAACCCATATTGAAATTGCAAACGGGGGGTCTAGATGAAGTTAAGGGAGAAGGGTCCATTACCCTCTCTTCAAAAATTACCTTAAAAACTGCCTCTATGTTCCCTCCCTATCTTGAAAATTGTTATCTTTGAGCCATTTAACTCGAGAACTCAACTACGTTGTCCTAATATATCCCAAATTTTGCCTTTGGTAGGACATTCATACGAGGGAGATCATTAGGCATGGTACTAAGCGAGGAGGTTCGTACTTTGTTGATGACGTAACTCATCAAGGAACTGCCTTAGTTTCTCAGGGATCACATCACACTCAACTCTGGTTGTGGCATCGATGTTTAGGTTATCCATCTCTTAGCTACCTTCATTTATTATTCCCCATAATTTTTAAAACTAATAATATGAGTTTGTCTTGTGAGACCTGTGTTCTAGCCAAAAGCCATAGAAGTACATTTATTTTCAATAATACTTGAGTGAAAGATATGTTTTCTTTAATACATCCGGATGTTTGGGGCCCAACATCATCTTCTAATGGTTTTTCATACTTTTTATTATTATCGATGGCTACTCTCGGATGACATGGGTATACTTTCTAAAACACAAGTCTGGGGTGTATGATAAATTTATTCACTTTTTTCACATGATCCAAACCCAATTCAAAAAGAAGATTCAAATTTTTTGATTCGTCAATGGGGGAGAATATATAAACCATGACATGGAAAACGTTTTTCAAACCAACGGTCTCATCCACCAAATAACCTGCCCAAATATACCTCAACAAAATGGAGTCGTTGAGCGAAAAAACCGTACACTCCTCGAAATGACACGAGCCATAATGATTGAGTCCAATGCCCCAAAATTTCTTTGCGTAGAAGCAATTGCCACATCTGTATACCTCATAAATCAATTACCTACCAAAATACTCGACCATAAAACACCACTCCAAACCCTTGAAACCCAAACACAAATACCATCCCACCTCACCCTTCTACCACAGATATTCGATTACTCTATATTTGTGTATATCCCGAAAAATGACCAATCCAAGCTAGATCCATGCATCATTAAATGTGTATTCATTGGGTATACACCCCACTAGAAAGGATATCAATGTTATAGCCCAACTCATCGTCGCATGTATGTCACCATGGAATGTGCCTTTCTTGAGTCTGAATTTTATTATCTTAACCAACCACTTGACCAAGGGGAGAACAGTTTTAGCTCACTCATTTGGTTAGAAATAATAGATCCAACTCCAAACTCATCTAAACAAAATTTATTTCCCGAACACCTAAAACTCCAACTATAAGGTCACCTCGAGAGTACAAATCAACGAAGAACAGACTGACAATCTTGTACCCACCAATGATCAACCTTCCTATGGTGTCTAACAAGAGGTAAATAAAGCTCTAAGCCTAATTTCCATGCTTGAATTAAACACCAATCTTGAATCTCTAAGAAGAGATGCGTATTCTTTACCTCATAGGAGTAATCATGGAGTACCACCCATGAGATGTACACCAGAACATATTCCTCGTTGTAGTAGATATCTAATGGGAAACCTCTTAAGGGGGAGTCTGTAAAAGAAAGCAAAGGCATTTGCTATGAAACTCTATGTTCAATAAATTCCAACAACCGCTCATGAGGAAAAATAAAAGAAAGAGTGGACAAGGGCTATGAATGCAGAAATGGAGGCACTAAAAAGAAATGGCACCTAGAAGAGATGCAGACTTCCACTCGGAAAGAAGCCAATTCGATGCAAGTGGGTCTTTACAATCAAGTTCAAAGCTGATGGTACTATAGAATGAAACAAAACTCGACTTGTGGCAAAGGGGTACACATAGACTCATGAAATTGGCTATTCAGAAACTTCCTACCCATTTGCAAAGATCGATACAATTAGGGTCTTGTTCTCAGTTGCAGTAAATAAGGATTGGCCACTATATCAATTCTATGTAAAGAATGCATTCCTGCATGGTCACTTGAAAGAAGAAGCTTACATAGAACCACTACCAGGCTTCACTGATGAATTTGAGAAAGGGGAAGTGTGAAAACTCCAAAAGTCTCTATATAGGCTAAAACAATCCCCATGAGCCTGGTTTGGAAGATTCACGGTAGTAATGAAATAATATTGATACAAGCAGAGTAACTCTAATCACACTCTATTTCCAAAGAAGAAAGGAAACTTGATCGCATGCCTGATTATTTATATAGACGATATGATTATAACAGGTAGTGACACCGAGAAAATTGCAAATCTAACGAGAAACTTGTTCAAGGACTTCGAGATGAAAGTTCTAGGAAGATTGAAGTAATTCTTGGGGATAGAGGTACTACGATCAGAAAAAGGAATATTCATATCTCAAAAGAAGTACATCCTTGACCTCCTTGAAGAAACATGAATGGTAGAATGTAGACCAGTAGACTCTCCCAATGTAGATGAATCATGGGCAGAAAATCAATGGGAGTACCAATGAAGCCGAGAAAGACAGATACCAATGGCTTGTGGGAAAACTGATTTACCCATCTCACACCAGACCTGACATAGCTTATGTAGTTGGAGTTGTTAGTTTATGCACCAACCACAAGAAGAGCATATGGAGGTAGTTATGAGAAATTTGAAGTATCTAAAGGGCGCACCAGTCCATGGGATCATCTTCAAGAAAAATGGGCACTTAAATATAGACTCCTATACCGATGCAGACTGGGTAGACAATCCGAATAATTGAAACTCAACAACAAGTTACTTCACCATGGTCAGGGGAAACCTAGTGACTTGGAGAAGTAAGAAACAAAAGGTAGTAGCATTGTCAAGCGCAAAAGCAAAGTTCCGAGGAATTTCCAAGGGTAAAACTGACATAATATGGATCGGAAAATTGATGACATAAATCTGTTTTTCTTCCTCTAGCCCAAGTAAACTCATGTGTGAAAACAAAGCAGTATACAATATATCCAAAAATCCGGTGCAACATGATAGAAAAAGCATGTGGAAATAGATCGACACTTCATAAAAGAAAAGTTAGAAGATGACACAATGGAGCTACCCTATGTGAGATCAGAGGAACAGCTAGTAGACATCCTTACTAAACCCGTCTCAGGACAAAGCTTTTTCTTAACGTTCTCACAAAATTAAGTATTGGCGACCCTACAACTTAATTTGAGGGGGAGTGTTAGGAAATCAAACCAAGATAACAGGAAATCAAGTCAAAGCCATAATTAAGGAACAAACACAGGAAATCAACATTAATGCTATTTATTATTATTAATCTTATTTCCACTACATGAGTCACCTTGTACAATATAAATAGAGGGATGTATTACACAAGTTAATCAATAAAAAACAATTCCTCAACTATCTTTTCTAAGTACTAATTCAACAGAAACCTATGCTTGCTTCTCTTCTTGATGCCATTTCCTACTTATTAATGATTCCTCACATGAATTATGCAGACCATTTTTAATCAATTCATATCTTAATCTTAATACCAGCTGTGTTGCCTCTGCCAGAAAACAAAACATTATATATTTTTGCACATGAATTTTGCTGTTACTTCCCCTATATTTTTTAATATCTTAATATATAATATTGCCAAAAAAAATTTGATGATTTTTTTAATAATATACATAGCAAGTCTACGATTTGTTGCACCCACGCTAAATGTGGGTGCAACAAAGCATAGACTTGCTATGTATATTATTAAAATAAATCATCAAATTTTTTTTGACAAT
>CATIWQ010086184.1:0-17612 GCA_949673415.1 Euphorbia schlechtendalii | reverse complement strand
TGATTTCTAAGTCAAATTCTTGTAGAAGAAGGATCCACCTAATTAATCTAGGTTTGGCGTCTTTCTTAGCAAACAAATATCTTAAAGCAGCATGATCAGTGTAAACTATTACTTTAGACCCTATCAAATATGATCTAAATTTGTCACATGCATATACGACTACTGACATCTCTTTCTCAGTGGTTGTGTAATTGCATTGTGCAGAGGACAAAGTATGGCTTGCATAATATATTGCATGCAAACTCTTTTCAACTCTCTGCCCTAAAACACAGCCAACAGCAAAATCACTAGCATCACACATCAATTCAAATGGTAGAGACCAATTCGGTTTGACTATAATGGGGGTTGAAACTAATGCTTGTTTTAAAGTGTTGAAAGCTTTTAGACAGTCATCAGAGAATTCAAACTTCACATCTTTAACTAATAAATTAGTTAAAGGTTTAGCTATAACCGAGAAATCCTTAATAAATCTTCTGTAAAATCTAGCATGACCTAGAAATGACCTTATTCCCTTAACATTAATGGGAGGAGGTAATTTCTCTATGATTTCGGTTTTTGCTATATATACGTGAATTCCTTTCTCATCTATTTTATGACCTAAAACTATACCTTCATTAACCATAAAATGACATTTCTCCCAGTTCAATACCAAATTAGTTTCTTCACATCTAGCAAGTACTTTATCTAAATTTTCTAGACATGATTCAAAAGAGTCTCCATATACAGAGAAATCATCCATGAAAACTTCCATAATATCCTCCACATACTTACTAAAAATAACTGAAACACACCTTTGAAAAGTAGCTGGAGCATTGCATAACCCAAAAGGCATTCTTCTATAGGTAAATGTACCAAATGGACATGTAAAAGTGGTTTTGTCCTAGTCTTCCGGCCTAATATGAATTTGAAAATATCCAGAGAATCCATCTAGAAAACAGTAAAATGCATGACCTGATATCCTTTCTAACATTTGATCTATAAATGGTAAAGGGAAATGGTCTTTCCTTGTGGCTGCATTTAATTTTCTATAATCTATACAAACTCTCCATCCAGTTGTTGTTCTAGTAGGAACTAAATTACCCTTTTCATTCTGAATAATAGTAATACCTCCTTTTTTCGGAACGCATTGAACAGGGCTAACCCATTCACTGTTTGAAATTGGATAGATAATTCCTGCATCTAGTAACTTAAGATTTCTTTATTAACAACTTCCTTCATATGAGGATTTAATCTTCTCTGCCTTTCTATTCTAGATTTAGTCTCATTTTCCAGATTTATGGAATGCATTACTATATTAGGACTAATTCCTCTAATATCGAAAATTTACCAACCGATACTCCTAATTCTCCCTTTTATTGTTTCTAATAATGCTTCTTCCTGCAGACCAGATAACTTACTAGAAATTATTATAGGTAAGGTATTGTTGCTTCCTAGAAATGCATATTTTAAATGAACAGGCAATTGCTTCAATTCTAATAAAGGTGGTTTATCTATAGAAGGTGGTATAGGATCATCTTCTCTAACTAACTTTTCGGTTTCAGAGGAATATTCAAAATTTTCAAGGGATTCAGATGCTGATTCTTCAAAAGATGTAACATGACATATTTCTTCTACGCATGTAGCAATTAAGTTATCGATCATGTAATCACCACAAAATTTATCCCAATGCCTATTAGCAAACACTTTGACTCTAAACAAAATAAAATAATAAACAAATTTAAAAATAAAGAAAACTAAAAAAACGTACCTTACTTTAGCAATTAAACTCGGTTTTCCCAACAATATCTTTATAACACTATTGCCTTCCCCGGCAACGGCGCCAAAAACTTGTTCGCCACTTTTCTACTGATAAGTTTAATATAATATGGTTCCAAAATCTCGTGAACTGTTGGCTATCGACTGTGCCAAAAACTTGTTCACATACAAAATGTAGGTGTTGTCAATACCCCTTACCACATAGAAAAATGATGATAACTGCAAGTATACAGTTGCGATGTAGTTTTAAAAGATATCGAATCCACAGGGAAGGATCTCGGTTTAAAGATAAATAGGGAAGCTTAAAAGTAAATAAAAATAGATTAGAGATTTTTATTGGTAGGCAAATTAGAACGGAAAATTGAGTAAATATAGATGTGATAAATTAGAGACTCTAAATAAATAGATTTTCAATACGAACAAGTATAACAGAGAAAACATGCAAGTTCAACAAAGATGTTACGACACACTAGATTATCTAACAGATTCGATTCCAGATACTCAGATGTTCAATTATTCACCGCAGAGCAACACATGAAATAACTCTTCTAAGTCTAGCGTAAACGAGATAAGACAATTATGAAAACCTGGACAACATCAATACTATGCTTAGTACAGGTCGCTCTCACATAGCCACATTTTGCAAGTTACCATTCCAAAAATGTTGGCTCACTAAACAGCGTAATATCACAAATTCAGTGATTATATACGATATTGTTAACCCCGAAACTACTCTTAAAATTAACGCCAACGCATATAACTTAATTAACGTAAAAGACTTAGCACGAAATACGCATTATAACACATATACATATTATAAACTTCGAAATAGAAAGTATAAGTAGAAAGCAAAGCAAAGTTGTAAGGTATGCAAGTGAAAGCTAAAATTGATCAAACCGTATCCACTCTTTAATGGGAGTCGTCAATTCCCGCAATTCCTGCGTTTGCTTTGAATTTGATCTCGGCCCGTACAGAACCTCCGCTAGGATGCTATTCTTTGCGAATATCGAACAAATGAATATTGAAGAACGAAAACTTTTATTGATAAGTGATTTGCAAGTACACTTACATAATAATCGCTCAAAAATGTAGAGAAATCTAGTGATCGAAACAAGGAATCAAATCACTTAAACATTTTCTCGCTAACACTTAAGAACGTAGCGAATCTAATTATATACACACACTATATATCTCCCTTTTTCTAATGCGCCTTTTTTCTCTATCTTGGTGTACGAAATTTTTGAAGAATTGGAGCCCTATTTATAGTGTTGAATTGTTGCAACTATCCACTTGAAGAGTCTTATCCATTCGTGAAAGATTACACCTATTCACTTTGATTGGTTGATGAAACTTGATGTTATCCACAATGAAGAGGCACCTTTTTATGATTGGTTGACTTTTGATAAGTGTCTTTTTGTTGGTAGTTAATGGCGGTTGATCATGCTTATCTAGCGGTTGGTAGTTAAGAAGATAATACCAGAAAACCGTCCATGTCGGGACCGCGATGTACATGTCGCGACCGTGAATCTTTTGTTGGCAGATTTCTATTTCTGAAGTGAACAGGTCGTGACCGCTAATAAATGTCGTGACCGCTATTTCTGAAGCTGTCACCGATCTTTGACAGCTTCGATCCTGAGCCAAATCTTTAAGTTCCACGCAACTCTTTTTTCATAGAATTCCACTTTTGATCATTTTACTCCCAAGATTTACCTAGTATCTGCATTTGCATCAAAAACAACTACATACCACGTGAAATCTTTTATATGAAGTATAAAAATGACTCAAACTATAGTATTTATTGTGTGAATTTATCATGATAATATGTGTAATTATACACTTATCAAGGCTCCCTCTAGCAGGTTGCCTCCGTGCGAGGCTGCCTCGCGATCGGGATTACGTCTCCTTCATTTTTTATTTATTTATTTTTTTTTGTATTTTTTATTTAGTTAAATAATTTTATCTAAAACATCCTTTTGAATTAGAGACGAGGAGGATTCCCATTTGAAGATCGTCGGATGGTCGAAAATAGTGTGATTCGAGGATAAATTTCCCGAAAAGCCGTCATCATTGAACGCGCGAGTTGGTACAAAATCCCGTGCTCACAATGTTTCAAAAGGGGTTGATGCTAGCGCATATGGTAAGAATGATGCTAGAGTAGTTGCTAAGTTTCTTAAGCAATTATTTAGTAGATTTGGAGTTCCTAGGACCATAATTAGCAATGGAGGTTCACATTTCATCAATAGAACTTTTGAAAGCTTGATGCATAAGTATGGAGTACATCTTAAGGTTTCTACCCCATATCACCCTCAGACTAGTGGTCAAGTAGATATTTCTAATAGAGAAAAATTAAGTGGATTCTCGAAAAGACTGTCTCGAATTCTAGGAAGGATTGGTCTACTAAGTTAAATGATGCATTATGGGCTTACAGAATAGCTTTTAAGACACCTATTGGTACAACACCCTACAAGTTGGTTTACGGAAAGGCTTGTCATTTACTGGTAGAATTAGAGCATAAAGCTTTATGGTTTTTGAAGAATTTAGATATGGCTTTACACAAAGCCGGTGAAAGAAGAAAGTTGGATTTAAATGTGTTAGAAGAACTACGTTTGTCTTCATATGAAAATGCAAAGATCTATAAAGAGAAGACAAAACGATGGCACGATGCAAAACTACAGGAAAAGAAGTTTAAGATTGGAGATAAAGTTCTATTATATAATTCCAGACTTCACTTGTTCCCTAGAAAGCTCAAATCTCGTTGAAAGGGACCTTATGAAGTTATTCAGGCATTTGACAATGGAGCATTGGAATTGAAAGCCAAAAATGGAGTAATATTTTGAGCCAATGGCCAAAGATGCAAACCTTATCTCGAAAATAAATTTGAACAACAAGACGTTGATGTTCAATTACTATCTTCAATATAATCATTCAAGGTATGAAAATAGTGAATATTTATTAGTTATATTTAATATGTTTGTTTTTCTTAGTTTTTCTATGTACTAAGTCTAAAAATTGAGGAAATAGAAGGATAAAAGAAGGTCGCGCTCGCGACTATAGATCGCGCTCGTGAAATTATTATACAGCAAAACCTTCTGTTCCTGTTTTGAAGGAAATCACGATCGTGACATGCCTTTGCAATCGCAACACGGGAAAAATATGACCACTGCAGATCGTGATTAACACGCGACAGATGGCTGAAACCGCCATTAACAGCTAGTTTGAAGAGAAAATTGGCTACAATGACTATTTTGACCAATCAGAGACCTATTAGAATTCTATATAAAGGTCTAGGTTGAACACATAACCACCATAACCTTCCTACAAGTCTTTCTCAAGTTCTAATTCTTTCACAAACATCTCTATTCTTCTACAATTCACAACCTTTTCAAACTTTACTTCAAACACAATCATGCCTCGTATTAAGCAACCTGCCAACCAAAGAAGAGAACTCCCAAATTATCAAGAAGAATATGGTTTTCCTTTTTCTATCTGGACATGTGAGGAAGGAAAAGATTTCAGGTTTTAAACAAATTAGAGAACCGACATGAACTTTCTTGACTTGGTTTTCTTGGAGACATTGGGCCTCCATGAACAAATGGGGATGTATATCTCTGATCTTGGATTAAGCAAATTTGTGGGGATGCGATTACCACAAAATCACGAGTGGATTTTGGAATGTCTTGTGACATTTGACTTTGAAGACAATAAGAAGAGGGCTATTCAATTTTGCAACCAAGGAAAATAGTAAACCGTCACAGGAGATATGATGAATACTTAGTTTGGTTTCGAAATTGAAAATTCATTAAGTATGACGGATTCGTTTCAAGCAAATTGAGTTTGGGCAGATTTGACGAGTAAGCAAGTTTTTGATCCCAAACATTCCCCAAATAAATTGATTAAGTACGAATGTATTCTCCTACTCCACAAATAACTCTCCACTTTTGTATTTTTTCGGGTGGAGAACACGAAGGTCCAAAAGAGGGATTTGTTTGTTCTGTCTTGTGCGAAGAAAAAGCAAACAGAGAAGTTCGTGGATATCATATGGGACATGATGAAGAAAAACTCAACAAGCATGAGGAACAAGATTGAGGTGGTTGAAATTATAACCGCTATTGTAATGGGAGAGCGAATAGAACTTCCCTATGTTCAACAACCGGGTGAGTATTTTCGATATATGGATGGGAACTACTTGAAAAATACCGAACTTCTTCAATAAAATGATGGTATCTTTTCTTTCTACTCCTACTCCAACCGAACAAAGAAATTAATCTCAACTCATGAGGACACTTCCGCTGGCCCATCCGATCCAATTGTTAGACATCATCCTGGCGAAGCTCCGATGAATGAAGAGAAAGATGAAGATGAAGAAGAAGCGCCAAAAGTTGGAAGGCGGATGTGCAACAAAAGCTAGACAATTGCCAAGCGGAACTTAGAGTAATGAAGAAAGACATGAAAATTCTAAAGAAGAGTAATAAGTCGATGCTTCAAAAATTACTATCATTCTTTAGAAAACAAAATTGTCAATTTACTCCTAGTCCCCCGGATTCTCCTTCACAATAAATGAGTTTACTCTTTTCTTTTCTTTTCTTTTTCAAGTTTAGACTAGTTTTTTGTTTTTTGTTTCTACTTAAGTCTCTCACAATGAGGACATTGTGTTCTCTAGTGTGGGGGGGGCACTTATTTAACATCCCGAAATCCAAAAAATCAAATAAAATTAAAAACTGATGAATGAAAAATTTTCTTAATTTTGTGTTGTTTATACCTTATCCATACCTATACTATACTAACATATGTTCCAAGGTTATTATGAGTGTTAGGTATTACAAATTCGATGTTGGTGCAAATTTTGAACAAAAATTTTTGTTTCGAGTATGAGCGCACGTTAAGAGTGTGAGTACTTTAGTAGATTGGCACAACATTTAGTATTTAGCAAGAATGAGTGGTGAGTAACATTCAATAGCAATATTCCAAGTAAGTTTTGATATATATATTTCAATGCAACATGAATTAGTATAAGTTATATAGTTTTAGTTTAATGCTACCGATAAGTTTTGAGTGGAGTAATATCTAGTAGTGTTCTTACTATGAGTTTTATATGCTATTCTCAAATACGTCCTATAAGTATTGAGTGTGTCTAAAATGTAGGGAAACTATAGCCATAATACTTTGAAAGTGATCAATAAAGGATGAGGGTATTAAGAGAAAATAATCAAAAGAAAGAGAGGATACTTAATGAGTTATGCAAAAGGTGAGGAATGGTACGGAGCAGAAACTGCAACCATTCAATGAGTGAAAAGAAAAAAAGCAGTTAGCACAAAAATGGGTGCAAATTACAAATCTGTACTTAAAAAACATATGCTTAAAAATGAGAGAAAGTGGTATGGAGCATAAAATGCAACAACTAAAAAAAGGGGAGAGTGTTATGGAGCATAAAATGCAACCACTAAGAGTGTTTAGCATCCTAGGTTACCTAAAAATATCTTGAGATCAATCTTTTCAAAGTGTGATCCCTTTTTCCTTTATACTTTATACTATACTTGAAGGAAGGAAATATTCGAGTGAGCATATAACGCTTATATGAAGACTCAATTCCTACTCGCGATTGGCTAAATCACGCTCGTGACTATCTATCACGCTCACGACTTATCATTCTTCACAAACAGTCAGTTACCAACTTAAATTCACGATCGCGACATGTATATCACGCTCATGAATCATGACGGGTTTGATAAACTCTTCTCAACTTCTAACCACCGGATAAGAACGATCAGCCGCCATCAACCACCATTAACTATCAAATGAAGAGACACCTTTTGGAGACAATGCAACCACGAAAAAGGTGCCTATCCATTGAAGATAAGGATGAAATCTTGCATCCAATCATATTGAAGATGATGCAACCCTTCACCAATGGATATGACTATTCATTTGGATAAACTCAACCATTCACACTCTATAAATAGGGTTCAAATCAACCATTTCATGGAATGAATGCAGTAGCATGGTGGTAGCATAGTAGAAGCGGCGATAGCAGTAGATAGAGAGTGAAATTTATATAGATTTCACTAAGTTCAAAGTGTTAGAGAGAAAAATGTATAAGTGATTCGATTCTTGTTCCATCACTAGATTTCTCCACAAATTCGAGTGATTGTTGTATGAGTGTAATTACAAAGCACTTATCAATAAAAGTTTCTGTTCTTCAACATTCATTTGTTAAATATCCACAAGGAATAGCATCCTAATGGATGTCTAGTATGAGTCAAGACCAAATTCAATGTAGACACAGGAATTGCAGGAATTGACGACTCCCTTTAAAGAGTGGATATGATTTGATCAACTTTAGCTTTCACTTGCATACCTTACAACTTTACTTTGTTTTCTACTTATACTTTTTAATTTGAAGTTTATGATATGTCTATGTGTCATAACGAGTGAGAGCGACCCGTACTAAGCATAGTATTATTGTTGTCCTAGTTATTATAAGTGTCATAATTCGTTTACCCTAGATTTAGAAAATTCATTTCATTTGTTGCTCTACGGTGAATTATAGGATATTTGGGCATCTAGAACTGAGTTTGTTGAAGTTATCTTGTGCATAAAACATTCTTGATTATTTTGCATATTATACTCCACTATACTTGTTCTTAGGGAAAATCTATATGCTTTGTATCTTCTCTAATCTATTCATGCATCTGTCCATTCATTAGTCTACCATTCAAAACTTGTAACTTATTTTATTTTCTTTTGTTCCGTAACTCTAATTGATCCTTAAAACCGAATTCCATCCCGGTGGGATCGATATCTTTTAAAACTACATTGCAACTATATACTTGCAGTTATCATAATTTTTCTATTTGATAAGTGGTACTGACAACACCTGTTCATATTTAGAACTTTTTTATTATCAGTAGAAAAGTGGCGAACAGGCAGACAAGGGGTCCGCCATAGTGGCAGCAGCCTTCGTTGAAGAGGAACTCCGTGAACTTAGGATCGCCATGGCGACTGATGGGAAGAAGAAGGGGAAGATTCCTATAGGATACCGCCACCTCTCTCAAGGACTTAAGCAGATCATTAAACACCAATGATATGTGGCTGGTAAAGGCCTAGGTAAGTAGCACCATGGTGTAACTGAAGCCGTCAATCTTGTCCTGCTGGTGCCGAGATTTTATCTTGGCTTCACTGTTAAGAGAAACATCTACAAGCACAAGAGGCCTCTCTTCTGTAATGTGGTGAGTGTATGCGAAATAGAGGGGAAGAGGTATAAGGGTGAGCCTGAGCCCTTATTCAAGGATGGCCAAGAAGTGCCCGGTTTTAAAATCTTCAATGATGTGCTTGACTTTGAAAATGACATCCTCATCAACGTGGTTACTGATGGCAAGCCCGCCACTCAAGCTACCCAACCAGATCATCTAGTTCCAATAGAGAGCTTGGCCAAAGACAAAGGCAAAGCTAAGATGTTCCAGGAAGACAAGCTTGAACCTGAATCGGAACCTGACCATGAAGACCTCGAAGGAGCATTAGAGGCTATCACCAAAGTCTTATCAATGCTTATGAAGACCAAGCAGACCAAGGGGGAAGTTTGAGCAGCAATTCCCTAACAGCAGCAATGAGGATAGTTGTGGAAGAGATACAGCAGATGAAGCTCCAACTCGCAAAGGTAGAAGATCTGATTTCTATTTCGAAATCCACCTGAGGATGGCAGCATTCCTGAGGCATCCCATGCTAAAGATGACTCTCTACCTTTGGAGGAGGAAACATATGATGTAATCTTTGACATATTGAACATTTATGATGTAAACAACTCAGCCTATGTAGAATTTAATTCAATGAATCCTAACTCTACTTACTTGTGCGATGTCTGGCCAGATGGCAACATACATTTTTCCAAACATATGCATAATGTGTTTAGCATACATGATACATCATTACATGAAATTAACTTAGGTACAAACGAATCACTAAAAATGGTGACTATTTCTAAAGATTTGACTCCTGAGGAAAAGAGAGAACTAGTAAAAGTTCTCAAACAACATGCGGTAGTGTTCGCTTGGTCGTATGAGGACATGCCAAGAGTTGACAGGGAAATTGCGGAACACAGGATCCACACCGATCTGCAAATCAAGTCGGTAAAGTAGAAGCTGCGACGGCTACGACTTGAATGGGAAGAGAAAGTGAAGATAGAGGTGGCTTAAGTAGATCGAGGAAAAATTCTTGGAGGTGGTCGAATAACCAACTTGGTTGGCAAATATAATCCCTATATCAAAGAATGATGGAAAGGTTCGGGTATGTGTAGACTTCAGAGACCTAAACAGGGCTTCACCAGAGGATGACTTTCCTCTGCCTCTCATTGATGTCTTAGTAGACAATGTCACTAGGGCCGCTATGTACTCCTTCATGGATGGTTATTCCGGGTATAATTAGATCCTTATGGCCATAGAGGATAAGATAAAGACTGCCTTCATTACCGAGTGGGGGTTTTCTATTACAAAGTGATGCCTTTTGAGTTAAATAACAATGGTGCAACCTATTAGAGAGCTACTACCGCCTTGTTGCACGATCTGATACATAGGAGGTCGAGGTCTACGTGGAGATATGCTAGTAAATTCAAGCACTTGAAAAGAACATTTGGTTGTCCTTGACAGGTTTCTCATCCAAATCGAAAAATTTAACCTGTGCCTAAACTCGAAGAAGTGTGTTTTAAGAGTGACTTTTGGAAAGCTTCTTGGCCATATCATCAACCAGTGGAGGATAGAAATGGATCCGAATAAAAACAAGGCCATCAGGGGCATGTCGATGCTTAAAACAAAAAAGAAAGTGAGATCCTTTTTTAGAACCCTCCAATATGTTAGTAGGTTCATTGCCCAGCTCACTATTGTCTACGAACCCATATTCAAGGTACTAAGGAAACAATAGTAGATTATGTGGAATGATCAATGCAGATGGCATTCGATAAGATCAAGCAATATTTGGTCAGCCCGGTAGTATTGAAGCCACCTATTTCGGGGAAGCCTCTAAATCTTTACCTGGCCATCAAGGAATCCTCTATAGGAGCAATGCTCGTGTAGGAGCAGGAAGATCGACAGAAGCATGCCTTGTACTACCTAAGTAAGAAGTTGCTGGAGCATGGGTCCAAGTACACATTGCTGGAGAAGACTTGCGAAACAATGATATGGCTCACTAAGAAACTGCGTCATTACTTCCAGTCTTACAAGGTGGAGGCAGTAGCGAAGTTTGACCCAATAAAATACCTTTGTCACTCACCTAGTCTCACAGGTAAACTCTCTAGGTGGCTACTACTATTATCTGAGTTTTACATCACATACATAACCAGGAAGGTCATCAAGGGGCGAGCTATGGCAGAATTTCTCACGAATCAAGCTTTCGATTTTGATTATGTCAAAGACCTAGAATTCCTAGATGAGCAATTGACCATGGTTGAGGAAGTACAACAAGAATGAATAATGTACTTTGACAGTGCCATGAATCGAAATGGAGCAGGCCTAGGAGTGGTTTTTATAACGCCGCGTAATGAAGTCATACCCTCATCTAAGAGACTTGAGTTCTAGGTTGCTAACAATGGTGCTGAATATGAGGCATGCTTATTCGGGCTAGAAGCGCTACGAAAGGTCAGGGCAAAGAGGATCTCTGTTATAGGGGACTCAGTGTTAGTAATCAACCACATCACTGGAGATTGGGAAATACGAGAAGAATCTTTGATGCCATACTTAAATGCCATCTGGGGCATCTCTGCCAAATTTGATAAGTGTATCTTCCGCCATGTACCGCGGGAAGAAAGTCAAATGGCAGACTCCCTTGCTACGTTGGCATCCATGTGGTATGGACCTCAAGCCCAAAAGATTAAACTAGTCATCTTGCAATTCACGAAGAAGCCCTATTACTGCAGAATGGTCACAACGGAAGATGACATATTAATGGAATGTTGGTGCTCAAACATCGGCAGCTACTTAAAGAATGGCCAATACCCGGAAGGAGCATCCGAATCCAAATGAACCTTTCTCCACTGGCTAGTTGTTTAATTTTTCTTGATTGATGATGATTTATTCAAATGGACTAGTGAAGGTTTGCTTTTGTGTTGCCTTACAAAGAAGGAAGCCCTCCTAGTAATCAAGCGAATGCACGCAAGTGACTGCGACCCCACATGAATGGTGTCACGCTAGTAAAAAAGATCCAACGGTAAGGTTGCTTCTTGATAACCATAGTAGCAGATTGCATTGACGAGGTGAAGAAGTGCCATGCCTGCCAGATATATGGGGATGTCAGCCACTTGCCTCCCGCAGAGCTTCAACACTTATCTATTCCTTGGCCATTCTCAGTGTGGGGGATAGACATAATCGAGGAGATCTAGCCATCCTCTACCAACGGACATAGATTCATCATGGTGGTGGTAGACTACTTCTCAAAGTGGGTGGAAGCCGAATCCTACACCAATATCATAGCCAAGAAAATGGTCAAGTTCGTAGAAAAATACATATTCGCGTGATACAGGATGTCTCACCATATTATATCTAAACGGAGTCCAATTTCAAGGTGAAATGGTGGTCACCTATAGAGATTGGGTAGACAAACTTCCCCAGTCAATTTAGGGATACAAAACAAGCGTCAAGTCCCCTACGAATCAGACATCATTTTCCTTAATCTATGGCATGGAGGCTGTTCTACCAGTGGAACTAGAGATAGGATCTCTCAGAGTAGCCTTGGAAGCAAAGTTGGAAGAGTTAGATTGGGCTAGGGCCAGGTTTGAGCAACTCAATATGATAGACGAGCACCACTTGAGAGCTTTAGATCATCTGCAAATGTACCAATAAAGGATGGCTAAAGCATACAACAACTAGGTCAGACTTCAGAAACAACCCTTGAAAGTAGGAGATTTAGTCCTAAAGTAGCTAAGGCCTTCGAATGTGGACATTAGAGGGAAATTTTGACCAAAATGGGAAGGATCGTTCATAATAAAAAGGGTCCTGGGCAAGGGAGTAGTGAAGATCATGGACATGGACGGCATTGAGTTCGTCAACCCACAAGACATGCTCAAGCGCTACCACGTATAGGATATAAAATACAAACATCCCGTCGGCTAGCATTCCGTTGGTCGAGCAAAATTTAGGGCCATTTTTTGCAAAATGGTCTGCTAGATTGAAAACCCAAAAGGGCGATCTTGGCAAAAATCAGGAAAACAAGAGAAAATATAGTGAGCTCATTAGTTAGAAAACCCGTACGGGCTGATTAATGACAGGAGTCAAATCTTTTGTACCTTGGATAATTTCATTAATGGAAGCATCATTTATGCTTAAAGATTATGAATGTGTCCATTTGAATGTATGCATGCCAATTGTAAGAACAGCACAAGCAAATAAAACAATTTTAGGCTTAATAAATTATAGTTTACAATACAAGTTCGAATAAATATGATAAGTCTATAGCATGTTCAATATAGGGAAATGACATTAGCACCGACCAGAAGGGCCATCACTGCACCAGTCAGCATGCAACCTCCGGGTCTAGTCAAGGGGTGCCTCTCCACTCTCATATCGGGACCAATCAAGCATAGGGTAAAAATGCCTTGTGGGGTTACCCAGAGATTTGATCTTTGCAACCACCCATGATAAAACCCGTTTATCTCATCTGCTCGATAGAGCTGTAATCTACGTCGATGAACTGAGTCCTCTACACCCACATCATTTGAACCTAATCTTGAGCCTCGTGATACCAATCAGAACTATGGGTTGAGCAGGAAAACCTCAGGATCCGCTGGTGCCTTCCATACTACCGACACAACCAGGAAGGAGAGTAAAATGTAAGCTCCTACAAACCGAGCAAGAGGATCCCATTATCATGCATTACCATAGCTACTTGAAGGATGGCCCACCAATGATATACCCATCAAATCTGGCAATCCTGATAGTGACTCATGATCTGAACCCAGTCATCCTCACTTAGCTTCGCATGTTGATTGATGACAAGACCGCGCCTGTTATATTGAGTGGGGGTGTATCGATCAAAATCCACGGTAGGAGCTCAAATCAAAGATAGCTTCTCTAGTAGCCATACCTATGAGACTAACAATTAACATAAGAATATACGAAATGTTAAAAAATAGAGCTAAAGGTTACCTCAAGAAGGGTGAAGTGGTCATTGATTAGATCTCGATCGATGATGGCAGCATCCATGTTGACCAAACACTCGGCCACAGCTAGCATGGAAGGAGAATGCCCGCAGGATAGAGGTTGCATGAAAGAGATAAGCCGAAACAAGGCAATTGGCTTGGAGCAGCATATAAACTCGGCCATCAAGAGAAGGGCTACCATAAAAGGCCAAGCCAAATGAGATTTGGAAGAGGTTATGCACCAATCCAAGACGGTGTCGACTCTAAACCTTGGAGGAGTAGGTGGTTCAGAAAAGAAAAATGTTCCACAGCCCCGAATTGGTAGGAGAGAACCACGATAAGGAAGCTTCGGGGATAGGAAAGGCCCAACATGGCTTGGAATTCCTCAATCATGGGGCACAACTCTTGAAAAGTGAGATGAAACACATGGGTAGCCGGGTCCCAGAATAACAAGACCACCTACACAAGAGCCATGTTTAATGGGTGGAACGCCAAATAATGTAGCCCCCATAGACCAAAAGGCTTCAATTTTGACCAATTAGGGTTTTTCAAGGTGCGAAGGAAGGACCGAAGTTGTTGGTTGTGAAACGCCATGAGAAAGGAAGAAATCTGAACAACCTAAAAATCAACACCAGTACCGATGTTGCAATATCGATACCGATGTTGGTGATATCGGTATCGGTGTTGGCAATATCGACACCGATGTTACCTACGTCGGTGTTGGTGTATATACTTATAAGGAGAAGGGTTTTCCAATACAAAATACCGATATTCCCCTTTCAGCAACATATTATCGATTGTGTTTAAGGGAAAACTAGCTTTAGAAGCCTGATCTTCAGTTATGAGTACCCACAGACACATGCACGGGTCCAGAGACACGCAAAGTAATGAAATAAATCTCAAATAATCTGAAAAGCAAGTACGGGAATGCAAAAGGCCTGAACCAAATAAGATGAATATGCATCAAAATGATTTACAAAATAAACTCCAATGTAGTAGAGGTGGTGTGGAATAAAAATTAACTTAAATACACTAAAATGCCACATCGGCCGGCTACCTATAGACCCTAGCTCAATCACTATCGGCAGAGCCATCTGACTCCTCTCCTCCACCAAAAGACTCCTAGATCCTGCTAGCATGGTCAATGCCATCATCAGAAGCCTCATGACGAATAATAGATCCTCCAGATGCCTAGTCCCGAGTACCGGCTATCTTCATCCTCCTCAGTTGCTTAGCAAACGCCCTCTCCTCCGACTCCGCGCTCCTAACCCAGGTCATGATACGCCCCTTACTCTTGCCCTTGCCTCTGGAGAGGTCCCTCTCCATCCTCCGAATATGCTCTCCCTGGTCTTGCACCAAACCCTTTGACACCACTAGTTGATCCTAAGATCTCGAGCCCTAACCTTCACAGAAGAACGAGCCTGGCACTCCAATGCAAGAAACACTTGCCATCAAGAACACATGCCATATCATAAACATGCACTTGCAATTTGCAATCATAATCATATCATGCATGAAGTATTGTCCGTTACACAAGCAGCTAGTGGAAATCAAAGAAACAAAGAGCGGAAAACCTTACCTGGGTAGTGAGTGCTATTATTAGCGATGATCAAATCCCTTGCAAACATGTACTAGCATGAAACTCGCTCCGCCTCAGCTCGACAAACCTGATAGAAGAAAATGTCAAAATAAAAGCAAATAAAAAGATAGGAAGAAACCTGGTAGGAAAGGAACTTACATGCATGGTGTCCTGCGGAATGAAGTCTAGGATATGGTGGCTGGCAAGAAGCTCCACAGTGTCCCTGACCAAGGATAGAAGGGAGAAGGTAGCGTCCATAGGAGTGGCTACTCGACCCTCTATGATGCTTAGGGGTGGCATAGAGGGGCCATTTAATCGCCCAACCTCAACACGGACACGCTTGCTATCGCCAATCTATAGCCAAACATGAAAATGTCAGGGATAAACTCGAGGAAGAATCACAAGGGAAGTAATACATATAATTAACGGTAAAAAAGAAGGAGATATACCCGAAAAGTGCCAACCTAAGAAGGCCACAAAATACAGGTTGCAATATTGTAGTACACGCCCACATCAGGCACATCTCCGCTAGGACCACCGTGATCATCGACGTCATCATCATCACCCTCCTTTTCCTCCTCATAGTCATCAAGCAGTCCCGCAGCAGCCCTGTGGGTGAGCCCCTCAATGCGTTGGCGGTGCCATAACTCAGACTCATCCTACCATAACTGAGGATAAGGTGGCAGAAGTGAAGCCAAGTGAAGCCAGTAGTCACCACCAACACACTCAACCAATGCATCATTCCCCTCAAGGAACTTCAGGCGGTCGGCCATGGTTGTAATCATCAAATGAGGCTAAAACACACCAACCAGAGGAGGAGGTGGCACAGGCTGGCCAACCACCGAGGATGTCCACCAGTCACAGACTTGCTCACTAAAGTACCACTCAAGGGACTGACTCTCCAAGATGAGGCGGGAGTCATCAACATCCTTCCTCACCTCTAAACCGCCTCCCTGTTGAGCACCTCATCCTAAGGGTCCGCCATAATTTGCATAAATGCGAGAATGAGAAGTACATCATCAAGTCAATAGTTTATTTCTATACGAAAAGATGGAATAAAAACCAAGACTCCAAGGTAAGAAGGGAATACCTGATCTCGGGAGAGGTGGTGAATGCACTCGCGGTAACCCATCCTCCACTAGAGTAAATCACCGACTCAATAATACCATTGGGTAATGAATGCGAACCCTAGGGCCGGGGCACCCTCAAAGATAAGATGAGGGAGTACCTGGTACTCAAAAGCCCAAATCTACAAAACAAGAAAACTGATCATGTCAGTACAACACGTGAGCCAAAGATAAGCGGAAAGTAAATTATCTTAGAAGGGAAAAACACAAATACATGGAGGAGAAGATGATTGAGCTTGAGGGCCTTATTATATACCCTCACAACATAATCTAAGCCATAATACATTTGGTCTAACATGGCCTGGGGCCAATTCTAGCTCATGATGTTCAAAACATTCTCAACCACTGATATCAATCCATAATTGATCCTGCTATACTATATCAAAAAGAATATGATGGATAGGAGGTTGATAACAAATGCCCTCATCGCCTGGGAATGGATCTCCTCAGGAACCGGCCAAATCCTCTTCTAATGCTGGCAGAGGTCGCCGTACACCAACTTCCCGGTGTGGGGAAATACTCCAAAAAAACCCTCAACTCTACTCACCACCTGGATCAAAGTAGGAAATTGATCCATGAAGATGTCAAAATCAATCATAGAACTGTCCCAACTGAAGCCTATCATGGAGAAGACATCAGAAGGATTCATGGTTAACTCGCCCACGGGAAGATGAAAGGTGTGCGTTGTCTCCGACCAATGATCAACCATCACGATCAAAGCAGTGTGGGAAAGATGGGGCATATGATCTGGGAGCACGTTAGAAATCCCCTCGAAGTTGGCAACTGATAAGTGTGTAGTTATACTTATTATCACATTAATTTTATACATTAAACACTATAGTTCTAGTCAATTTTATACTTCATATAAAATATTTCACGTGGTATGTAGTTATTTTTTATTAAAGTGCGGAAACTAGGTGAATCTTGAGTGAAATGATCAAAGATGGAATTCTATGTAAAAAGAGTGAAAAAGGTGCAAAAAGATGTGTGGAACACAAGGAATTGGCTTAGGATCGAAGCTGTTAAAGATCAG
>CATIWQ010086174.1:0-10970 GCA_949673415.1 Euphorbia schlechtendalii | reverse complement strand
TCTTTTATGTTAATCAAGTTATATGCGTTGACGTTAATTTTAAGAGTAGTTTCGGGGTTAACAATATCGTTTATAATCACTGGATCAATGATATAACACTATTTAGTGAGCCTACATTTTTGGAATGGTAACTTGCTAAATATGGCTATGTGAGAGTGACCCGTACTAAGCATAGTATTGACGTTGTCCAGGTTTATATAATAGTCTTATCTCATTTGCGCTAGTATTAGAAAAGTTATTTCATGTGTTGCTCTGCGATGAATCATTGAACATCTGAGTGTGTTGAACCGGGTTTTTTAGATTAGTCTAGTTCATTGTAACATCTTTGTTGAACTTGCATGTTTTCTCTGCTATACTTGTTCGAAGTGAAAATCTATGTATTTAGAGTCTATCATCTATTACATTTATATTTACTCAACTTTTCATTTTGATCTTCCCTTTCCAAAAAATCTCAAAACTATTTTTATTTTCCTTTACTTTGTCTTTCCTTGTTAATCTTTAGACGTAGTCTTTCCCTGTGGGTTCGATATCTTTTAAAACTACATCGCAACTATATACTTAAATTTATCATCATTTTTCTATTTTATAAGGGGTATTGACAACACCTACATTTTTCATGAACTAGTTTTTGGCACTATTATTGAGGATAAGTCTTACTATACGAGTATAGCCAAGTCTCACGAACATCTTTTGGAACTATAAAGATATTAAACTTATCAATGGAAAAGTGGCGAACACATGCTGAGGTGCTGAAGTGCCAGCCTGCATCTTCATTTTGAATAAGAGCTTTGATGTATCAAATCTCTCATACCTGGTCTTCTCTAAGAAGAGCTCCCGAAGATGAAAAATCATGGTATCTAAGTCCATGCTCTCATGTTGTTTCTGAAGCTTAGAATTCATGGTTAACAACATTATGCATGCTACCATTTCACGATCCTTTCTATGCTTCTCCCATGCCTCATGTTCATTGGCATCAGCATTAGGTTTGTCGGGGAGGGGCTCATCCAAAACATAAGCTATCCTTTCGGATTTGAGGACTATCCTCACCGCCCTGAACCAATTGGCAAAATTTAAACAATCTAGTTTGTTGTCAAGAATTGAGCGAAGGTTTATGTTTGGATTCATTGTTCAACTTAGATATAAGATAGAAGTTGTTCAGACATTAGTATATGTACATGCATTTAATATAAGGTCTTTAATTAAATACATATTTCCGAATATTTTTTATCGATATTCAAATAGCACCTTCTATTTAAATTCGAGAAATTTGGTTAAACCAATTTTCCTTAGTAGGTAGCATCCATAGCCATTCATCATGACCCCCGCTATATCAAGTCAAGCCATAACAATACAACCATGGTTGGAACCCGTCCCTTTGCATCCCATGCAATTGCTAGTCCATTTGAGTTCTCTTTCTCAAGACGTGCGTACCAAATTTTACGACTCCTCAAATATATCTCAAATTTGGCATTAGCTCCACTAACATGGACAATTGCTTGATAACACACTTATTTAACACATTTTGGTATTATTTTGATTGAGCATTTGAATGGTATACTACTAATTTACGGTGAAATTGTGCTTATTTAGGAGATAAGGACGTGTTGGGACTGATTTGGGCACAAATGAAGAAAAGTAAGATTTTTTGAAGCATTTAGAATTTTTCAGAAAGCTACCCTAAAATCTAGGCTAAGGAATGACGATCAGATCCGACAATTTAGAGATTTTGGACTAAAATTGGAATTAAAGACTAATGATTCCAAGTTGATGACAAAGACTTTCATATTAGATTTACATTACTTCTATGTTCCTATTTTATCTTTTCCTTTTAGTTATTTAGGAAGACTCAATTTTCTTATTTAGTTTTGAGTTTTGTTAAGATTGTTTTAAGATTTATTTTTAGGATAAATAAGCTTAGAATTTCAATATTAGAGGGATCCTTCACTATCTTGTTCTTAATTTATTTTTAATAACAATTTCTTCTTTGTTTTCTTGCATTATGTGTAGCTAAATTTATCCTTCTTTCGACTAAGGGAATTACTTGAAAACTATTATCAATTGTGAGGCTTGTTCTTAATCTTTCTCTTGAAATAAGTTTTCAAATCTAAACCGGTAACATCTTTTATTGTTTTCCTTTTGATTTCTTCAATCCGGCCAATTGTTTCTCTTAAAAGGTTAAGCATAATGTTATTCAATAGTGTTTATGCTATCATGATATAATACAATAATACTAACAAACAAATTCTTATAAAGTTTCGTGCTTAGATTCGAATTAATACATTTCTTTGTGCTATCTTGAAGTTTTGAATTAAAGTTTGTTCTTATGCGTAAAGTCTTTTTTTGGAATTAAACCTTGTCAGCTATCTGCAAGTGTGTTTCAAAATTGAGAGTCAATGATCGTGCTATCATGATTAAGCTAACTGACTAAAAAACTCGAGAAACTTATATTTTGTACCTGTGATCGATTGATATCAAGTTGAAAGTATTTCTTGGTTGGAAGACTTTTCCCAATCTAATTCTTACTCTTTGCAATCTTCAACTTTTCAATTTTTACTTACTGTTGATTTCTAAAAAAACTTCAACCCCCAGTTTTTATTTTTCATCATAAATTTTCTGGTCATTTAATCGAATAAATTTGATTACATAAGTCCCTGAGGAGATGATCCCACTTGCCGCTATTGTAAATATATATTGTTTTGGTGGAATGGGGTTTTATTTTATTTTTGACGGATTCGACACGTCAAATTCTTTTGGTTAAGGCATTAACCCCATCTAGTCTCATGACCAAACACATGTTAAAGGAAAGCATATTGTACATGTCCTTACACCCGTTAATAAGGTTCGTAGAACGACTTATATGACGGGAAGACTATTTACCACCTTAATATTGTTGTAGGGATTTTATTTGTATAGTTGGTCTTGCCCTAGTCCAGGTTTTATACGATGGATATGAGTATGGTAATAATAATTCTAGACTATTAAAAATTATTAAGTCTAAGGTAACATGCTCAAGACTAGTACATCATAATAATTCCATTACGCTAAGACTCAGAATAATATGCAAAACAAACAAGGTCCATGTTTAAGTTCTTGCACCTATGTCTATAAGTTTTAATTTAACAACTTAAGTCACGGCTGCGAAACCATATGCGGAATCCAATTCCCATACTAGAAATCAACTAAGTCATAAAAGCCCATTTGGTACACTTGAACCTAATACTAATGGAGATTTCCAAGTAGGAGAGACCCCCTTAAAGTAAAAGAGCAGCCAAGTCCAATCATTGCCAAAATAACCACAGGCACTTCAATTAATTGTACCATAGATAAATTATGATTTAAAGATTTCGTTATTTTAATCGAGTGAAGTACTGGCAACCCTCAATTTAAAGCATTTACACGTGTGGTAAAACATTGTTAATTTATATAATAATCACCTAGACTAAATTTGAGCAAAATTTTAATATAGTTATCACATCATTTTCTATAATAGGAATTGAAACCTAAGTAATGCATAGCATACTTTAATCAATTCATAGAAAATATCATTTCAACATATTATCATCAATCATGTATAGTATAAGGCAGGCTCTGATACCACTGCTGGTTAATTAAGATAGTAATTGAACATGCAAATTTGCAGAGCGGAATTTCAAAGTTAAAATTAACCCTAAAGGATCTCTTAAGCATGCCATGATTGATATAATCTAAGTTGAAACATTCCATAGATGCTCATAGGTTTATAAAACTCAATAAAATAAATCTAGCATCTAAGTTAAAAGTATTACCAGTTGATGTGTGCATTCACTTGGTGCAGCGCTCCCTTAGAGTAATCCGACAGCACTGTTCACCACTTTTCTATTGATAATATAAAAGTTCTAAATATGAAGAGGTGTTGTCAGTATCGCTTATCAAATAGAAAAATGATGATAACTGCAAGTATACGGTTACGATGTAGTTTTAAAAGATATCGATCCCATAGGGAAGGAATTCGGTTCTAAATATCAAATAGAATTACGGGACGAAAGAAAATATAAAGATTTGAATGTTTTTAGGGTTTTGAATGGTAAACTGATGAATAGACAGATGCATGAACAGATTAGAGAAGATGCAAAGTATATAGATATTCCCTAAGAACGAGTATAGTAGAGTGAAATATGCAAAATAATCTAGAATGTTTTAAGCACTAGATAACTTCAACAAACTCGGTTCTAGACTCCCAAATATCCTATAATTCACCACAGAGCAACACATGAAATGACTTTTCTAAATCTAGGTAAACAAATTATAACACTTATAAGAACCTAGATAACAATAATACTATGCTTAGTACGGGTCACTCTCACATAGCAATATTTAGCAAGTTACCACTCCAAAAATGTTGGCTCACTAAATAGCGTTATAATCATAGATCCAGTGATTATACACAATCTTGTTAACCTCGAAATTACTCTTAAAGTCAACTCGAAAGGATATAACTTGATTAATAGAAATGACGCAAGATGAAATACTCGTTATAACACATAGACATCATAAACTTCGAATTAGAAAGTATAAGTATAAAACAAAGTAAAGTTGTAAGGGTATGCAAGTGAAAGCTAAAGTTGATCAAACAGTATCCACTCTTTAGTGGGAGTCGTCAATTCCCGTAATTCTTGCATCTACTTTGAATTCGTTCTCGACTCGTACAGAAACTCCACTAGGATGTTATTCTTTGTGAATATCGAACAAATGAATGTTTAAGAATAGAAACTTTTATTGATAAGTGCTTTGCATTTACACTCATATAACAATCGCTCGAATATGTGGAGAAATCTAGTGATCGAAACAAGAATCGAATCACATATACATTTTTCTCTCTAACACTTTGAACTAGCGAAATCTATATCTTTCACTCTCTATCTATGTCATACACGTTATACACTGCTACCATTCATACCATGCTATGAAAATGGTTGATTTGAACCCTATTTATAGAGTGCGAAGGGTTGCGTTTATCCAAATGAAGAGTCATGTCCATTGGTGAAGGGTTGCATCATCTTAAATGTGATTGGATGCAAGAATTCTTCCTTATCATCAATGGATAGGCACCTTTTCGTGGCTTTATTTTCCCCAAAAGGTGTCTTTTCATTTGATAGTTGGTGGCGGTTGATCATTCTTGTCCGTTGGAAGTTGGAAGCGTTATCCAAATCCGTCACAAGTCGTGAGCGTGACATACATGTCACGATCATGAATATAAGTTGGTAACTTTCTGCTTGTGAAGAATAACAAGTCACGATTGCGATAGATAGTCACGGGTGTGATTTGTCCAATCACAAAAACGAATCACGATCGTGACATGTGCTTTTCTTCATGGTTCTTCTTTACAACTTTGCCGATCTTTGACAACTTCGATCCTAAGCCAATTCCTTGCATTCCATGCATCTTTTTGCTCCTTTTTCACTCTTTTTGTATAGAATTCCATCTTTGATCATTTCACTCCCAAGATTCACCAAGTTTCTGCACTTGCATAAAAAATAACTACATATCATGTGAAATCTTTTATATGAAGTATAAAATGACTCTAAACCATATCGTTTTATGATTGAAAATATCAAGATGATAAGTGTAATTATACACTTATCACACTCCCACACTTAACTTTGACCTTGTCCTTAAGGTAAATACAACAGAAGTGTATAAAATAGTAATCCAAGTTCGTAACTCATTTGGCGAAAGACTATCGTAGTGAGTATCGCATTCCCACATTGCATAAAGTTCAAGTAAAGGTTTGAAATTTCCCACAAATTAGTAATGTCCATACCTTTGCTCTTAATGGAGGATCAACCAAATTGCGTCTTCATATAAGCGTTATATGCTTGCTCGAATATTTCATTCTCTCAAGTATAGTATAAAGTATAAAGGACAAAAGGATGAAAAGATTGATCTCAAGGTATTTTTAGGTAACCTAGGATGCTAAACACTCTTAGTGGTTGCATTTTATGCTCTATACCACTCTCCCCTTTTTTTAGTGGTTACATTTATGCTTCATACCACTTTCTCTCATTTTTTGCTTTTCAAGCATATGTTTTTGAAGTACAGATTTTTATTTTGCACCCATTTTTCATGTTATGCTTCTTTTTTTCTTTTTTTGAATGGTTGCAGTTTTTGCTCCGTACCATTCCTCACCTTTTGCATAACTCATTGGTTATCCTCTCTTTCTTTTGATTTTTTCTCTCTATATCCTCATCCTTTATTGATTACTTTCAAAGTATTATGGCTATAGTTTCCCTACACTTTAGATGCACTTAATACTTATAGGACGTATTTGAGAATAGCATATAAAACTTGTAGTAAGAACACCACTAGATATTACTCCACTACTAACTTATCGGTAGCATTAAACTAAATATATATAACTTATACTAATTCATGTTTCATTGAAATATACATTGAAACTTACTTGGAATGTTACCTTTGAATGTTACTCACAACTCATCCTTGCCAAATGCTAAATGTTATGCCAAAAGCGCTCACACTCTCAACGTGCGCTCATACTCGAAACAACTTGTTCGAAATATGTACTAACATCAAACTTATAGGTATGGATAAGGTATAAATAATACAAAATCAAGAAAAAATTTTCATATTCTTCAACTTTTTTAATTTATTTGAGATTTTTACAAATACCCCCCCACACTAAAGAACACATTGTCCTCATTGTGACTTTATTGGAAAATGAAAAATACAAAAACAAACAAACAACACAACAAACAAATTGTACAAATCCTAAACCTAAATTAAAAGAAGATAATCATTCAGAAGATCAACAGGTGAATCTTATAATAAGACGCCCTTAGATCTCGCTCAACATCAAACATCAATGTATGAATATCATCGATTTTTCTGTGAATCAAGATTTGCACTTCCATCAGTTCATTCAACTTTCCCCGAAGGTTGGTTGCTTTACGCTCTTCTTCCCTTGTTCTTTCTCTTTCTCTTCTTCTATCGACCTCCGTTCTCTCTTCACATGATTTCCAATCATGTGTGATTTTATCTTCTCCTATGCATTTTTCCATAAATCCATACTTGAAGAATACGTCCGTGTTTAATTCTGGAATCTCATCTTCATTAGTAAAGACTTCAGTGGAATAAGGCATTCGTCCAAGGTATGACACCCATATCCTATTACTTTGGGATTATGGGTGGCAGACATAAGTTTCTCCATCGTTATTCCTGAAACATCAACAGGCGTTCCATTCCAAATCGCTTCCATTACAAACAATTCTTCAGGAATGATAATATCGAAAGTTCACTTACCAAACAATGCACCACGTAAATAGAAGTGCAAGGTGAGCAAACAAGGATCTTGAATCCATAGGTTATAGGCAGATGATTGTTTGAGCTCAATCTGGCAGGTCAGGCGGTTCCATATGGGTAGAGGATTCCATCCAAGAGTTGTAGCAGTCCATTGGAAATCCCATGTACTTGTTAGGCTCCTTTCTTGTCAACTTGTACTCTCTTCCTTGATGATGATAAATTATGCAGACTTTTTTTATCATTCTTCCATACCAATGATACCAACGTCTCCATGCAGTTCTCAATACTATTCCCCAGGGTCATGTTTGAGTAAATGACAAAGTTAGAACTCTGAGATAGTACATTACTCTGTCATAAACCCCAAGATTAATGAAACTGTTCCTATTAATAGTATAGGAACTCTTAAATTCAGCATTCTTGATTATCTCGTAATGATCTCCTTCTTCACGAGAGTATATAAGGAATAGTTCCTCATACCATTCTTGAAGGTTTGAGGGAGGAACCAGATTGGATTTATTTGTTAGAACCATGTTGAATTGAAAAGAAATTGAAGGAATGAACTGGTTTCAGATTTAGAGAATTGTTGATTGAAAAAGATAAGAATTTCAGATTTTCAGAAGTGGGAACTGATGTACAATCGCACATCAATTTATAGAGTTTGGAAGAATAACCATCAAACAACTGCTAAACTACTGCAGTTTTCGCACAAGTCGCGATCGTGACTTATAAGAATTGAGAAACCGAAAGTTTTGTATAGGGATTCACGAGCGCGATATGGACTCGCGGACATAACTAGGCAAAATAGAAGAAAATCTTCTATTTTTTGAGAATTAAGATTTAATGATATGATTTATCACCTCCAAGATGGTTATTTCATATTCTTTTCCACATCTACGTTAGGATAGACAAATTATACAATTCAGGAAAGAAATAAATATATATAATTAGAAAATGTACCAAACTCTTTTGGTATTTGATCTTCAAAAAAGCACTTGACTTCCCCGGAAATTTGATCTCTGGAACTCACTTGCCTTCCCCAGTAACGGTGTCAAAAACTTGTTCGCCACTTTTTTACTGATAATATAAAAGTTCTAAATATGAACATGTGTTATCAGTATAGCTTATCAAATAGAAAAATGATGATAACTGCAAGTATACAGTTGCGATGTAGTTTTAAAAGATATCAATCCTACAGGGAAGGAATTAAGTTCTAGACATCAAATAGAATTACGGGATGAAAGAAAATAAAATGATTTAAATGTTTTAGGGTTTTGAATGGTAAATTGATGAATAGACAGATGCATGAACATATTAGGGAAGATGCAAAGTATATAAATATTCCCTAAGAACAAGTATAGTAGAGTGAAATATGCAAAATAATCAAGAATATATTAAGCACTAGATAACTTCAACAAACTCAGTTCTAGACGCCCAAATATCCTATAATTCACCGTAGAGAAACACGTGAAATGACTTTTCTAAATCAAGGGTAAACAAATTATGACACTTATAAGAACCTGGATAACAATAATACTATGCTTAGTATGGGTCACTCTCACATTGCCAATTTAGCAAGTTACCACTCCAAAAATGTTGGCTCACTAAACAGCATTATAATCACAGATCCATTAATTATATACAATCTTGTTAACCCCAAAATCACTCTTAAAGTTAACTCGAAAGCATATAACTTGATTAATATAAATGACGCAAGATGAAATACTCTTTATGACACATAGACATATCATAAACTTTGAATTAGAAAGTATAAGTAGAAAACAAAGTAAAGTTTTAAGGGTATGCAAGTGAAAGCTAAAGTTGATCAAATCGTATCTACTCTTTAATGGGAGTCGTCAATTCCCACAATTCCTACATCTACTTTGAATTCGGTCTCGACTAGTACAGAACCTCCACCAGGATGCTATTCTTTGTGAATATCGAATAAATGAATGTTGAAGAACAGAAACTTTTATTGATAAGTTCTTTGCAATTACACTCATACAACAATCGCTCGAATATGTGGAGAAATTTAGTGATTGAAATGAGAATCGAATCACTTATACATTTTTCTCTCTATCACTTTGAACTAGCGAAATCTATATCTTTCACTCTCTATCTATGTCATACATGTTATACACTGCTACCATGCATACCATGTCACGAAAATGGTTGATTTGAACCCTATTTATAGAGTGCGAAGGGTTGCGTTTATCCAAATGAAGAGTCATGTTCATTGGTGAAGGGTTGCATCATCTTCAATGTGATTGGATGAAAGAATTCATCCTTATCATCAATGGATAGGCACCTTTTCATGGATTTATTGTCCCCAAAAAGTGTCTTTTAGTTTGATAGTTGGTGGTGGTTGATCGTTCTTGTTTGGCGATTGGAAGTTGAGAAGAGTTATCCAAAACAGTCACAAGTCACGAGCGTGACATACATGTCACGATCGTGAATATAATTTGGTAACTTTCTTCTTGTGAAGAATAACAAGTCACGATCGTGATAGACAGTCGCAGGTATGATTTGTCCAATCGTGAAAGGGAATCACGATCGTGACATGTACTTTTCTTCATGGTATTTCTTTGCAACTTTGTCAATCTTTGACAACTGATAAGTGTATAATTACACTTATTATCACATTAATTATATATAATAAACAATGTAGTTTTAGTCATTTTTATACTTCATATAAAAGATTTCATGTGGTATGTAGTTGTTTTTTATGCAAATGCAAATACTAGGTAAATCTTGGGAGTAAAATGTTCAAAAGTGGAATTCTATGAAAAAATAATGAAAAAGGTGTAAAAAGATGGGTGGAACTCAAAAATTCGGCTTAGGATCGAAGCTGTCGAAGATCGGTGAAGTTACAAGAAGAATTCTAAGTAAAATTCAATTTACGGTCACGACTTGTTTACTTCAGAATCAGAAGTCTACCGATTAAAGATTCACGGTTGCAATATGTGTATCACGGTCGTGACATGGACGGTTTTCTAAGATAAGCATGATCAACCGCTAGATAAGCATGATCAACCGCTAGATAAGCATGATCAACCGCTATCAACCGCCATCAACTACCAACGAACAGACGCCTATCAAGAGTCAACCAATCATGAAAAGGTGTTTATCCATTGTGGATTATATCAAAGCTTCTCAACCAATCACAATGAAGAGATGCAATCTTTCACCAATGGACACAACCCTTCGTTTGTATAGACGCAACCCTTCAAACTCTATAAATAAGGTTCCAATCCTCTTCAATTTCGTGCATTCAAGAAGTGCAGTGGATTAGTGTGGCATAGAGTGTAAAAAGTGAGAGAGAGATATAGTGTGTGTGTGTGTGTGTAGATAGAGTTGCTACGTTCTTAAGTTTAGCGAGAAAATATTTAAGTGATTCGAATCCTTGTTTTGATCACTAGATTTCTCTATATTCTCGAGCGATTGTTGTATAAGTGTACTTGCAAATCACTTATCAATAAAAGTTTTCGTTCTTCAATATTAGTTTATTCAATATTCACAAATAATAGCATCCTAGTGGAGGTTCTGTACGGGCCAAGATCGAATTCAAAGTAGATGCAAGAATTGCGGGAATTGATGACTCCCATTAAAGAGTGGATATGGTTTGATCAACTTTAGCTTTCACTTGCATACCTTACAACTTTGCTTTGCTTTCTACT
>CATIWQ010086173.1:0-20324 GCA_949673415.1 Euphorbia schlechtendalii | reverse complement strand
ACATGGTTCAATGATCAGTTCAAATCTAGTTCCTAAGCAAGATAAAATCACATTAAAAATGGTAGATAAAAGTGTCTCTAGCAAATACCTCGACCCGGGAAAGGTGAGGCTGAGCTGGAAGATCAGGATCCAAGTGTCTATTGGGGAAGTAATGGTAAACCCTAACATGGTGTCGGTCGCCCCCAAACCATATGCGGTGTCAATGTCAACAGAAAACACTCCGGGATCATTGGTAGGCTGAGGAGTAAGACTAGGGGTGAAGCGGAGTGCCCTGCCAGCAATCTTTGACAACATGTTTACTAGAGAGAAGAGAAAGGAAAAGTGTTTAGAGACAGAGTAAGATTATGAAAAGTGAAAGAATAAAAGAGGGTGAAGTCATATTTATAAAAAAATAAGTGGGCCCCACTCAATTATTTATTTTATTATTTTACAATTGAAGCCTCCCAATACTACAGAACGATGCATGGGATACCCCCAATATTTCTCAAACTCATTTAATTCATTTATTGCTCAATGTTTTAATTTTTTATTGAAGGGGCAAAAATTTTTGCTCTGCATAAACTCAATCAAATAATTAAAACACTAATAATAAAATATATTAACATTATTTTCTTTCTAATTTGTTATAGGAAACAAGTCAACATCTTAAGGAAATTCAAAACATTACCGAAGAAGGAAACGGTTATCTTGACAGCTGAAGAAAGAAACAACCTCCTTTATCAATCGAAGAATGAAACGGTTGCCGACTACAACAGAGAAACCGCAGAAAAAAATGGTAGACACCTCACAAGGGGCACCAAGTACTTAAGAATTCTGAAGAAAGAAATGGACAACTATACGATGACACAGCGCTAGAAAGGAAGGCCTTTTTGTATCACCAATTGAAAGCGGGAAGTCACCAACCACATCGGTCAGGTATTCTCTTTATCCCTTCGCTCTTTTCATGTGATAATACTGGTTAGACAACCAGTAATGATCACACGAGGGGCAGCTATGAGCATGGGATTTTGTACCAGCTCACGCATTCGATGATGATGGCTTTTTCTGGATTTTATCCCTGAATCTCATAATTTTCGAGTATCTTGATGCATCCGAATTGGAATTCTCCTCATCTCAAAATTCAAAAAATAAGACATTTTTTTAATAAATTATTTAATAGATTAATTACTAAAAAAATAATAAAATAAAAAAAATATTAATTAAAAAAAAATATAAAATACAAAAAATACGTAAAACATGATGGAAAACCAAATCCGGGGGCCAGCATCGCCAAAGGCGGGTGAGGAGAACCTCGCCAATAAGGGTTCAGCGAGGCATGAGCCTCGCCAAAGTCTCTAGCGAGGCCACCCTCACCAAAGTCTTTTGCGAGGCTCAAGCCTCGCTAGGCTTTGGCGAGGCACATGGCCTCACAACAGTCAGCGCAAGGGGCCTCGCCGGAGTTTTTTTCTGGCAAGACCCCTTGCCGGAAAAACTTGCCTTTTTTAGATTTTTTAGGATTTTCCTATAAAATAGTAGGATCATTTTCGATAATTCAGATCTCGAAATTATCAGATAAAAATATAACTTTTAGAATGACTCCGAATTCCAAGAATAAAACGAACAATGTTTGGACTTTCTACTACAACTTTTTCACCTAAACAAAAAGACGAGGAGGATTTCTCGAGGACCGATCGGTTTTCTTCGACTTGGATTCGTTCAGTGAGGGTAAGCCTTTGAGTTCCTAGAACTACAATTCTTGTGTTTTCAGTGTTTAATTTCTTCTTTTGATTTCTTCTGCGAACCTAAGACTTTCTCTTCTTTTATTTTATTTTAACTGTTGTAATTCTTCTTCATCTTTTTCTTTATTAAAAGGAGATGTATGTTAGAACACCCCCTCGAAGGGAATAAAATATATTCCCGGATAACAGAACTCACTTTTTACCATGTGAGCAATTTCATTAATTAAAATGAGCAACCAATGTGCTAATAAAATGAATGGTTTTATTTAAATAATAAACACAATATCGAGATCTTTTTTAAGGCCATACGAGCCTCACCGAATTTAAAATTGAACATACGTGCTATCCTTTGTGCTAACCTTTGTGGATGCAGGTAGATTAGGATTAGATGCATGTTTAGGACTTTAATTTTCCTTCGAGTATCGTAATATCAATTTTTGGGAAATGTAATTAATAGGTTAGTGGGCGGTTGCATTCTCCGATTTTTGAAGCCTTGTAATTTTCATTTTACGCTTTTACTTTCCGCATTTACTTACTATTTTGTGGATGATTTATTTTTCCGCTTTGTGAATGATTTATTATTTCACAATATGTGAACCATGCATCTAAACTCCAAAAATGACCTAAGTGCAAATATGCGCAATAAAAAGAAAATGGTTTTCTGTAGATGTAATATAATGTGATCCAATGACAAATAAGCAACTTCTCCCAGACCCGAATCTCTGTGTCTTGGTGGGCCGTCCCCTAGACTTTAAGCCTCACAAGATTCTAATTCCTGGAAAGAGCTAATCCAGGTGGCGACTCCACACTAAGAGATGACAGATTAGGGTTCGAACCGATCTTAAACATTTTTCATCTTTTTTCTCTTTCAAACTTTTTTCCCGGGTCCCCGACACGGTGCTTTTCTCCTTTTTTCAAACACCCTGGTAGACCGCGCCTATGAAATCGCTCTCGACCCACCGCTCCGTGTCGCCCACTCACAACTTCATTTCTCTTGAATTTTTCAAACTCTTCTCTCATAGCTATCATCCAGTAGTCATAAAATTCAATATCTTCAAACCTTTTGAGTTCAATCAATGATATGAACACTAGATGCTTGGTCATTCTACTAAGTTGGCCTCTATTCATAATAGGATTATTAATGTCATCTATAATGCGACCTATTGAATGATTGAGATGATTTCTAATCTCTCTAGGAAGATTTGGGTTTGGTGCTTGGAAATCCTGACTAGTTTATTCTTATTGAGTAAGATCATTTTCATTGAAGTTGATAGCTTGAATTTGGTTAACATCTACCTTGATGTCATTTTGATCTTTTATTGGTGCTTAGTTTGGAATCTCAATCACATTGGTAACATCAAGAACATCATCATCATCTTCTCTTCTAGAAATAGGTTATCCTTCATCAAAATCTACATGCGTAGATTCTTCAAGAAATCCATTCTCTTTACATTGACTCGGTATGCTCTACTACATACTGAGTAATCCTGAATGATTCCTTCATCTTCTTTTTGGTCAAACTTGGCTAGTTTCTCCTTAGTGTTAAATATATAACATTTACACCTAAAATATCTAAGATGCCCAACTTTTGGCTTGCGCCCCTTCCAAAGCTCATTGGGTGTTTTGTCCAAAATAGGATAGATTAAGACCCTATTAAGAATATAACATGTTGTGTTAACAACTTCTCCCCAAAAGTACTTAGGTAGGTTTTTGTCACTTAGCATCGATCTATCCATTGCAATAATTATTCTATTCTTGAGCTCCACTGCTTCATTTTATTGCGGTGTGTATTTATCTGAGAAATTGTGATCAATTCCATGGCTTGAGCATAATTCTTCAAAGAACATATTTTCAACTTCTCTTCCATGGTTAACCTTAATGATTCTCCTTCCTCGTTCATTCATAATCTGAATGGATAAGGTTGAGAAGAACTTGAAAGTTTCATCTTTGATACTCAGCAAAGCTACCCATGTGAAATGAGTGAAATCATCCCCAATGACATAACTCCAATGGATGCTTCAAAGAGATATCATTCAAATATTTGAATGATTTCTACAACTACTTTCCATATTGATAAGCTGAGAATAATTTTTCCTTTTCAAAACTAATGGATTGAAGACCATTGACTAGTCTTTTCTTCACTAGGTTTGATAAAATCTTCACGTGGACATGGCCAAGCCTTTTGTGTCATAACCAAGAATTTTCATCCTTAAAAACTAAGCAGAAATTGCTAGTTCATTGGGATAGATCGGTCATGTAAATGTTGTTGATAGAATGGTTGAATTGGTTTAGACATCAATCATGGAACATCCAACTGTGTTAAATGCAACTCTTCTTCCTTTATCACATAGTTGAGCGATACTTAGCAAGTTTAACTTTAGGCCTTAAAGAAGAGAATGTCTTCAATTAAAGGACTGACTTCAACTATGCCATTTCCAATGATCTTACCTTTCTTGTTGTCACCAAAATTAATGCTTCCATTTCTCTTCATCTTTAATGTGATGAATTGTTTTTTTATCACCTGTCATATGCCTCGAGCAACCACTATCCAAATATTACATTCTTGTCTCATGAACAGATCTCAGGTTCACCTACAAAACAATAATATTTTATTAGGTACCCATGCCTTATGGCTGGGTCCTCCTTGTTAACGGTGTTTGCTCTAGTCATACTCATTATAATAATCATTTTAATGTCTATACTAGGTTGTGACATGTCCTACCTTTCCATAAAATACACTCAGATTTTTCTTCAGGCCTACTAACTTTTTTTTTGTAGCTTTCTCACCAAAAGTATGCGAGTGGTTATTTAGAGTATTTTAGTTTGCTAGATGAGGAACCTTACTTGTTCAAGGTTGTTACCTTCGCAGATAAGTCATCTAATTTCTTGGTGAGTACAATGTCATGTCCTCCATGAAACTCAATCTTTTCCAAGAGGTAACACATATCAATAGACATGGAAGTGTTAGTGTCTTCTAGGTCTTCACATCTCCTTACTATGTCTTTAATGCTTTTGCTTGACTTTTTAGTCTGCTTAATAATATTGTGAGCATGGTCTGCCCCGACCTGATAATGACGTAATACCAATTTCTTCTGCGTTGTATGTTTTATATCTGAATTCTGACTTTGATATATGGAAGACAATTCCAATGACTTCAGGACCGTTTTGTCTTTAGTTGGACCTGCTAAACACTCTTTCTCGAATTCCTTTTAGAATTCTTTTTATATTATATAATATATTATAAATATGTATAATATAGTACATTACTATTATATATAGTAAAATTTATATATAAAGTAATTATATTTATGAAAAATATATCAAAATATTTTCATATAATTTTTTTTTTTCAAAAAAATAAAAAGGTTTTATGAAAAAATTTAAATAATAAAAGGAGGTGGTCATATAAGAGATACGATTAGATTTTGTTTTGAATTTTTTTTATTGTTGATCACATTTTTGGCAAGGAATAAAATGAAATAAAACAATTCTGTAAGGTAAATGAGTATGTCACATTTTGTTTTTTATTTGAAAGTAAATAAAAAAATTAATTAAAGATAAATGTAAAGAAACGTGAATTGTGGGTAATCAAATAGAAAAAGAGGTGTTTTCAATTATAAAAGGAGTTAACAGTTCATTGAAGAGGGGACGGCTTTTTTTATCAGAAACAAAAAAAGTGAGTATTTCAATTAAAGAGGGGGCGCATTTTTTTTTTTTATCAAAAGACATTTAGCAATTGGGGATTTTTTTTCGAGAGTCAAGTTAATAGTTTTCTTTTAATCATTTTTAAAAGGCTTTCTCATTAAACAATTGATTGATTTTAGTAAAAATACATCTCTCTTCAGTCATTTTATTTTCTTTTCAAAATCATTTTTATTTTTACCTAATAGTTTTTACAAAAATCAGTTTTTGGTTGTCTAATTAATCTCAAAATCAGACTCGGTCGCAATTCTAGACACTGAGAGAAAAGGTAAACCTGATGGTAATATTATTTTCTATACTTGTCATTAGAATTCATTTCAGACATTGAGCAATTAGAGATTTTTTTCAAGAGATTTGATCAAACATAAATGTTTTATTTTAATCATTTTCAAAAGGCTTTCCCAATTGTTTATTGCCTGATTTTCGTAAACGTACATCTCTGTTCAATCATCTTCATTTTCTTTTCAAAATCATCTTTAGTTTTACCTAATAGTTTTTATAAAAATCAGTCTTATTTCGGTTGTCTAATTAGTCTCAAGGTCAGACTCGGTTACAATTCTGGATACTAAGAAAAAAGGTAAACCTGAGAGTAATACTATTTTTTATATTTCTCATTATATTTCATTTCATTTAATCATCCATATTATTTTATTCTTGTTACCATTTTGATGTTTCATTTGAGATTTGCAAGGTGATTGATTGTTTTCATATGGAGCTCAAGTGTGAGATTTAATTGAATCTCAAAGTGAAATCAAGACACAACTTTTTTTCTCATTTATTTAATTTCTTATACCCTTTGTAATTAGGCAGTTGTAATCCCTTTACTCTTCCACCTTTATTTTCATGCTTTGTATGTTTGTATTGCTTTATTGTTTTGCTTTATTTTTCGTGTTAGCATATACAATTAATCTAGGCTAAAAAGAGAATAGGTATAAAAATAGTTTAAATGGCATAACATGTGTGAAATTAATGATTTTGAACTAAGTAGATTAATATGTACTTTGCCCGGACTTAGATACTCTATTTAAGCGGTATAAGAATCCAAGTCGGATTAGCTATACCAAAGTTTCCAGTAAAAATTTTATTAGCTGGCGACTATTATTTTTCTTAAGCAGTGTTTTCTGATTTCGTTTTATTTTTTAATTTAATATATATACACACACGTACAATTCAAATTTTATAAAAAGCATTTACATTATAAATTTTTTTTCAATACTTTCGTTTTCTTAGTACAGGTTGATTTGTTTACTTTTATTTGTTTTAAGAAAGTCTATTTCTCTTTTCAATTTAAAATAGACTAATGGTTTTCCTAGCCCGCTTCATCGCGTGTTTAAATTGTCATATGCATAACAAACATCATAGAGTACCTCAGCGATCTTATCCAAAGACAAAAGTGGTTGAGTATTTACCTTAATGTTGTCATCTTCTTTCTCCTTCTCAACATTCTTGTCAGCAATGGATTTTGACTTTGAAGTACTTACTGAGTTATCACTATGTTGGCAGAATCAGTTTCTGTTTCACTTAATGAAGAAGTTTCAGAATCAGAGTCACTCCAGGTGGCAACATGTGCTACCTCCTTTTTGCCAAACTTCTTTGAATTTTTTTCTTTCTTTGATTTGGAGCAGTTGGACTAGATATGCCCCATTTCTCCACAGCCAAAACACTTTATGTTTTTGTTGTACTCATTCTTGACTTTTTCTTCCTTATCATCTTTCTTCATAAAATGCTTGAACCTTCTACTCAACAATGCCATCTTTTCATCTGAATTACCATCATTATCCTCTTCACTAGATGAATCAGTTTTGAGAATGATTCCCTTAGACTCCTTTTCTTTGTGCCTCTTGTTGTCCTAATCATACTTTTATAGGGATATCTCTTGATTGGGAAGAAAACCTATTAGTTCATCGAACATATATGTCATTAAATCTTAGACCTTCTCAATTGCACTTTTATTAGCATCCCACTCCTCGGTGAGACTTCTCAAAATCTTCTTGACAATTTCCTCTTTAGTGTAGATTTTTCCAAGCCTTTTCAACTTGCGAGTATTCATGCTTTGGATTCCTTCATTAGGCTCCATCTAGAATAGCTCGTACTACCTGGTCCTGAGATTGATCTTGCTTTCCTTTACTTTGTCAGTCCCTTCATAGGTTACCTCCATTTTCTTACATATCTCAAGCGTAGTTTCACATCAAGATGTTAAACTCTATAAGATCTAGTACCCAATATAAGTAATTAATGATTGATGCATTCTCCTTCAATAGTTAGAGATAAGTGTTGTCATAATACTCATGTTTATGAAGTACCAGGGACATATGAGTTATTATAAGCCATAGAAACTTTAACTGAAAATGGTAAGATCTTAAGATGAGCATTGCTCCAATACAACTAGTTGGTCTTCGTTAGCCTTAATAACAATGATAGAAGAAGGGTTGAATGTCTTAAATAGTTTTAGGTCAATATTTGTGTTCTTTAACTAAACTCGACTAAGTGAGAGTTTCCTTTAAATAATGAATGATTAATCAAATTGGGCCTACAGAAACAACTCAAAAATTGAGTTAAGTATCAGTTTGACAAATTTTGTTGAGTTAGAATAAACTCAGCAGCGTTGATTAAAACATTTAGATAAAACACATATATGCAATATATGTGTGCTGAATTGATTCTATGCTGAGTAAAGTGAAGAGATAGAGTTTAAGAAATATGAACAAAAGATTTTAAACTGTTTTAGCCTCTCGCATACCTCCAGTCCTCGAATTCATTTTTCGAGTTTTAATCCACTATTTAGCACTCCTTTTACAAGGCAGAGAATCCTTCATGATGGGTATTACAATGAGTACCTTTCAAGCTAACTCTCTAACTAAATTAAGTACCCTTCTCAAATCACATATCACTCAGAGAACTAAAGATTTAATCTAAGAGAACAACTTATAATTTGTTTCTCTTTTACAAAGGATCTAATAAAGCTTTTATGTGATATACTTTGATTTAACAAAGAACAAATTGATAACTTATTGTAGTTCTTGAAATTTGGGAATTTATTTGTTTGTTGACTAAATTTGGTAGAGTTTAAGCACTTAGAAACTCTAGATGTATACACCAAGTTTAAACGTTGCCTTCAGTCTTCAAGTTATAGGATAATACTGAGGAACCCGTTGCGAATTAATACTTCAACTCATTTAATCCTTCATATCTCTTCTCGTACAGTCTTCAAATTTCTTCATGTTAAAGAAAAAATTTATATTTGTCATGAGAGAGATTTCTAACCGTTGATGCGTGAGATTAATTCGTGAATCTGCGAGATTAAACCGTTGAATGATTTTATTTCCAAGTCTTGATCTTCTCTTGATTTTTCTCTAGTGAGATTGGGAGCAAACTACTATGTGGATCCCATTTCTTGGTTAATCATCTTGACATTGGTAGTGTAGTGCGGCTTGCTCTAAAACACGACGAGGATGTCAAGTTAATCTTTGGACTTTACTATAGATATGCCAATATTTCCGTATTGGAAGCTTTTCTCTTTTGGGACCAATAAAAGATCCCCTTTCGATTTCAACGCCACTCATCTTTTGGATCTGCAAAGAATCAACTAAGGAGCATTTTGCTCTTACAAAGAGTTAAAAGCACACAACATTTAACAAATAACTTATAATACTCACCGTAAGATAAAATACAATTGAGTATTGAGTTATTTCGTTTATCACTATGCTGAGTCATTAACTCAGTAGCTAGTATTAAACATAAATATCCCAAGTGTAATTAAATTAGCATACTCAGTTTAAACTAAACTTGGATAACCCTAATTAATTTTTTTACTACAATATTGATTTATAGATTTTTTTTCTCCATATTTAACATCGTAAAAAACTTTAACTCGATGACTGTTGAACAATCTTTAAACTAAATCAAACATGTTGCATATAATTAAATTGTGTGAAATTATTAACTATAATTGATTGTGATTTATATACTTATTTTTAATAGATGGGTAAAACTCATTTGATTTACTTGTGGATGATTCTCGGCTTGAAAAGTTGTCATATGTAAGTTATTTATTTAATTTTTTATTGACTTTATTTTGATATATTGTTTAACTTTTGCATCAATATAAATAATAATATTAGTTTACAAAAAACTTTTAAACAATACCATTAATTTTAACCTCCCATCATATTTAATTATGTGTTCGCCCCCACACAACATAATCCGAAAGAGATCAATTGTGTTAAGTTATGAAAGTAATAGATGGAAATAGGGAGGAAGGAATATTTTTATCTATACCCAAATCTATAATTGCTAAACCAGAAATAAGTTTTTTACAATTCTATTTCAAATTTAGAATTATAATTACACCCCATGTAATAGAAAAATTAATTCAATTTCCAAACAAGTGATAAAAATCACTTACAATGATTTTAAGGAAATGGAAAATTGATCTACTACCAAAATGTTTTATTGTAAAAAGAGAAAGCTCGCTTGATAATGACATTTACATGAAAATCCATGAAGGATCAAAATTGCCAGAAAGATATGGCAAACAACAGCCTTATTTGATAAAGTTGCAAAGATCATTATATAAACTAAAAAATTCTAGGCGCATCTACTATAACCGCCTTAGTGAATATTTATTGATAGAAGGTTATCAACATTTTCAAATTTGTCCTTGTGTTTTCATTAAGAAATCAGGATTCGCATTCACTATTGTTAGTCCGTATAGATTACAGAATCGGACAGAGGAGAGCGAATCTCGATTAACTTGATACTTTTATAGTTTAAAAATTCTTAGCAAAATTAAGTTGATGAATGATGATTATAAAATTTTGAGTGCAAACTGAGATAAAAGCACAACAAATCAATCAGCTTGAGTTGACTTTGGTTTGGTCACAAGCTATGCTAGGTATAATCTTACTCAGTTCAGGTTGGTTTTTCAAGCTAAATAAAATAGAGAGAATGATGCTTATTGTTGAACCCGAGTTAATAGTACTTCACAGTACTTAAATGTTTTGGAAATAACAAACTAGTTAGGATAGTGAAATTAATTAGGTACTAAGTAGACTCTTAATTAGGCAAGTTTTACTTGAGTTTGTTTAAGGTAAAACAACTCAGTTTTACTGAGTTCTAATTAAGTTATGACTTAGAGTAAGAAAAGATGATTAGCTGAGTACTACATTGTTTATGCGATATAACTTAGCTATGTTGAGTAGCTTTTATTTCAATAAAAGCTGAGTAACTTTGACACACTTAGATCATTATGATACATGTGCTATTAACGTTGTCTGTGAAAACAAAATGTTCCCTAGGATGCTTTTCAGATAAAAAGCCTTGAAATCAAAATGGATATTCCTGTTATCCTCACATCTCAATAGTGTCAGTATGGAATATAAAGATTCCTCACAATTGTCCAAGGAAAAAAGGAATATCCTAACATGCATAATTTAAAGTGTCTCTTTGCAACTCTACAGCGTCAAGAAGTCAATCAATATCAAACTTTCACGTTGCATCTTGTGCGCTCCTCTCAGAAATGGATTTGCTTAAAGAAACAAGTTTTCGATGCATCAAAGATTAATGGATTAATCTCGCACTTCAATGTTCGAAATCACTATCTCTAAATGTCCCAAAATCTGTTTCAAATGGGCAAATTTAAAAACTATGAAGAGAAGAGATTTTGAAGAACAAGTCAAGATGAGAAGTTTGCAACGACTACTTTTAGCATCTACAAATATAAATAGAAGACTAAAGAAGACGTTCAAATTTGGTGAATCACCTCAAATTTCTTAAAAGCTGAAAACTTTGTTCAATCATTCCCAGCATTCAGAAATTCCAAATTCAAGCAATCAAAAGCAAACATTCAATTTTCCATCTATTTGTAGAGAGAAATCAGATTAGCCTAGAGTCTAGCTAAGATTAAACATTGTAAAAGGATTCAACGCTTTTTATAAGTTGAAATCCTTTGTTCCAAAGTTTTTTTATAAAATATGTGAGTCAATTATAGGAAGGGTACCTAAAACTGAGTATTGAGTATATCTAGAAAGGAGGGTACTTTTTGCAAGTTTTCTACTTTCTGTAAAGGCTTATCCGCCTATGAAAGGAAATAAATCACTACTGGATTAAAGCTCGGAAAGGAATTCGAGGACTAGAGGTAGGCTAGGGGCCGAGGCCGAATAAGGATAAATCTGAGGTGTACTCTTTCCTTATTTCTTTATATTGCCTTTATAAGCTTTTTACTAAATACATGATCTCTCACTTTATATAAACTGCTTGAAAACGAATATAATAAGAGTGACATTACTCATTACAGGTTGAAGGTAAACTAAGTCTGCAAAGCTGAGTAGTTTATAGTTTATAGACCAAAGTGCACTCAATATAGCATTCTCAACACGCATCTAAAAACAACTTATATTAATTTTTAAAATCTCTAAAGTACCCAGTATATCTGCATTTACCCCCTCTGTACGAATATTAAAGCTAAAGTGGATCAACAAGTGGGATCAAAGCGAGTGCTCAGCTTCTAGACTAATTGTCTGAGAGTAAAAGATCCGAATAGCTTTTAATAATTACAGTTCTGGCTCAGGACAGACAACACTCCTTAAAGAATGAATTTTTGTGACTAAGCCTTCACTATTTTATGGTCATCACTACATGTTTTGGAAAAATTGCATTAAAAACTTCATTCAATCCTAAAGCATGCAGGCATGGCTAGTTTTAGAATTAGGACCTAGAATTCCAACAATTTTGTGGAATGGGGAGTGTTTTCCAATTGATCCAGAGGGCTATGATGATGCTAACCTAAGGCTTCTCAAGGAGAATGAGGCAGCCATCAATTACTTATATTGTGCGTTAGGTCTTACAAAGTTCAACAGTGTCTCTGGATACGAGATTGCTTATTAGATCTGGAGGAAACTAGAGATCGCCTATGAGGGAACATATGAAGTTAAGTAGTTAAATATCAATCTTAAGCTCCAAGAGTATAATCTGTTCTAGATGGGTGCTAGCAAGGGTATTCAATCCATGAATACCAGGTTCAATAAAATCATTAATGAACTAAAGAGGCTAGGAAAGGAATTCACTAAAGAAGAAATGGTAAAGAAGATCCTTAGAGTTCTCACTGTTGAGTGGGATGCAAAGAAGAGCACTTTCAAGGAGTCTCATGATTTGAAAACCTACAGCTACGATGAGATGATAGGCACATTGCTGACTCAGGATATGTCCCTAAGGAAATGTAATGATGATTCCAAAAGGAGTAAGAGAAAGGAGAAAGAGGGCAGAGCAATTATCCTAAATGTTGACTCATTTGAAGAATTGACTAGTGATGATTCATATAAGTAAATGGCACCTCTCACAAGGAGATTCAAGCACTTCATGGAGAAGGTTTGGGAATTCAACAAGAGGAAGTTTCCTATTAAAAATAAGCTAACTCAGCACCGGCATGAAGTTGAGGAAGGATCTAAGAAGGAGCATATCAATGACATCAAATGTTTTGGCTATGGCAAGAAGGGTCAAATCTAATTATCCAATCCTAATCAAAGAAGGACATATTCAAGAAAAAGTTATGGTAAAAAATGAGGCACTTGCTGCCCCATGGAGCGACTCTGAAAGAATCTTCATGATCTAATGAAGAAGTAACAGACTCCATCAACCTTTGATTGATGGCTATTGAGAATGAGAAGGGTGAGAGCTCAACATCTACCTCCATGGGTAATCAATCCGCTACTAACTCTAGAGCTGAGCAGAATAAAGGGAAGAACCCCCAAACTAAGGTGCGTCCTGAAATCCCTTTGTCCATTGAAGAGTTCTCCCAGGTACTCTTTATTATTATGTAACCGACTAATGAGTCAGGTAAAAACATCAAAGAGCTAGTGAGGAGAAGTGAAGATTAAGAAAACACAATTTCTTCCTTATCTCTTAATATCCGCTTTCTTCAAAAAAAATTTGAGTATCATGAATGTCATAACAACAAGCTCACTAAGCAATTAGATGAGTTGACTGTTGAAATCACAACTTTAAAGAAGGAACAAATTTCTCCTTCATTCAAAGAGGTGTCTCTAGTCAAGGATTCAAGTTCAATCTACTAAGTGTTGCCTAGCTTTGTGACAAAGATAGAAAGGTTACATTTGATTCAACAGGTTGCTCAATTGTTAATTGTAAAACTAGCTCAATTATTCTCTTTTCTCATAAAACTAATATTGTATATATGATTGATTTATCCCCTTGCTCCACTAATGTGTGTCTCGTATCTAAGAAGGATAATTCATGGCTTTTGCATAAAAGGTTGGTTCACACAAGGTACACCAAAGACCAAGACATTAAGCTGAAGAACACTAAGGTGGTGCCCTTTGTCTTTTCTTTTAAAAAAAACATGCTCAAGGAGGATGAGGATGAAGTTGTGGTGGACTATGAGGTGTTAAGTGACATAATAATTGCCCCTATCAGCTCAACTTTTGCAAGCCTCAATTGCTTCTGCTCCTACTAGTCCAAGGGCTAAAGCGACAATTCAAAGGCTAATGGCTAGTCTAGCAAAAGCAAGGGCAGGAGCTATGCCTACCGAAACCCAAAACCATGCCACGAAGAAGCTTGATTTAAAAACTCAGACTCAAAGGGAAGTTGAGGCTAAGTTTAGGCAAGAGGAAGAAAAATTTGTAGCAACTAACTCATCTCTTCCTTCTCCTCCTCCAAAAACTATGGAAAAGATAAAAAACATGTTTGCCAGAGAACTGGGAGAAGGTTTACGTGAGAAGAAGAGGAAATTTGAGGTGGCTAGAGAAGCTGTAACTTAGCAGAGCTCAAAGAAGGCCAAAGAGGACAAAGAAACTATAAATCTTGGCACAATTTAGGAAGTAGAGTAAGTTATCTCCAAGGTTAAGGAAGTGCAATGAAAGAGATCAGCCACAGTTCACCCAAGAAGGGCTATGCAAATTATGAGTAGTGAGGATGATGATGACATGGAGGTCATCAACCAGGAAGAATATGCTCTTCCTAGGGAGAACATCTAAGACCCTAATATCACTCAACAAACTGGGTTTCCATCCACTCAGTCTGGGTTACCATCCACTCAGTCTAAGTTACCATAGGCTGACCCATCCTTGGGTCAATCAGCTAACAAACAGGTACAAAAAAATACTTCCCCTGATTCTTTTGTAGATCTTGAACTTATCTCTATTGAAAATCCTAAAATTCATTCTTTTCCTCTTGTTAATACCTCTTATGTTAATTCTCCTATAAATTCCCACATTCATATTTCTTCTCCATCCATTTCCCAACCAACCTTTCTTCACCACCTCCACAAACTCAAATAACACTCATTCCTTCTCTTGTTAAATCTAAACCGACCCCCACTTCTTCAAATTCAACTATACAAACCACTTCTTCTACACCAAACCTTTCTTCACAACCATCCTCAAATTAGAGGCGTTCCTAATGTTGAGAAATACGCTCAATAAGGAACAATAAATGATGAAGTGGCCAAGGAAAATTTTATAGTTGAGGGAGCAAAACTATCTAGAAGTAAGCCAATCTAAGAGGATTTGGCTAATTCAACCATCTTGGCCCATATTAGGGAGTGTGCAAGGAAGAAATTCCCAGATATCTAAAATTATAATGAGTTGGATGGTGTAGTAAGCCAAGTGCTACTGTCACAAGAATTGACAAACTTGTCCACCAAAAAGAAGGCTAAGATCCTTGAATTCGATGAAAACTCAAGTGTTCCCTCGGAGGCTCTCTAGTTTGAAGAATTCATGAAGATCCAATGGAGCTTGTTTACTATAAAAAAATCATCTAAGAAAAGAGACTGCCAAGAGCCTGGTGGACAAGATGGCTCTAATCCTAACTAGACTAACAGACTTTACAGCTCAACTTAATGCGGATGTATCTTCTATTCTAACCTCAAATGTTATTGAAAATGTAGTAGTAGGTAAGGTGAAGTGTAGTATAGATTTTCCTTTCAAACAAATGAGTAGTCTTAATGCACAACTGGCAACACAGACAACGTAGTTCCATAAGTTTGGTGAAGAGCATGCCAAAATAAAGACCAACATAGACAACAGGATCAATGAACTATCAAAGCAGCTTGATACAAATAAGAATCTTGCATACAGTATGTGTGAGATGATGCATAAGATGTTTAAGTTGATTATTTCTTATGAAAAGAAGGTAGATGGAGTTGTAAAGAGGGTGGATGAAGCTGTAAAGAAAATGGATAAGCCAATTCTGAACATGGATGGGTTAAGTGAAAAATTAGACTCAGCTTACGCTGTTATCAAATCCTACACGTTAGATTCTGTGAAGAACACTCAAATAACTCTGATCGTTACCATGTCTAAGCTATTTCCTAAGCCTAATAAGTCAATCGGCCTTGGTAATGGTCTCATAATGCATAAGAAGCTCAATGCCTATGTAGATTGAATCAATGAACTTCAAGTTAAAGTACATCATTTAGTAGATACTAAAGGGCATGATGTGCATGATATAGATTACAAAGCAAGGGCCATTTATCTAATGTGTTTAGGGATCATTCAAATGGAAGCTAAATTGAAGATATCATTGTTCACATATGATTTCAGAGGTCTTCTGTAGTGCTTTCAACAGTATTTCTTGCCAATGATTTGACTAAATTGATCATCTCACAATATATCATCATATGCTGCTATAAGAATTGAATGAGCAAGAGGTTCTCTCTGCTAGTTAATCAAGATAGTAATTAAACATGCAACATAGCAATGCAAAATTTCAAAACTTAAAATTATCCCTAAAGGATCTCCTAAGCATTCCATGATTGATATAATCCAAGTTGAAACGTTCTATAGATACCAATAGGTTTATAAAACTTATAAAATAAACCAAGCATCTAAGTTTAGAACATTACTAGTTGATGCATGCTTCTCTCTCCTTCTTTGGATGTGGCGTTCCCTTAGAGAAATTCAGCAGAACTCCATTGGCACTAGCCTCAAAACTAGGATATCCTCTATTATTGATCCGCATGGATCTTCAACGACCAAAACCTTCGTTGAGGTACATCCCGTTGGTAGACAACAGATACTAGACCACTCGAAGACCAACCCAAAAATATTAAATGAGAAAGCTCACTTAAAAATAGAAAGAGCTTTCTAAAGAATTCTTCATCTCTCGGAGAAACTGGTGGGGGATTTTGCAAAATCTCACAAAGAAAATATGTCGAACTTAGAGAGAAAGGTTAAGCTGAAGTACAAAATAAGGAGAAACGAGGCTTATTTATAGGGAGAGGGGAGTGAAAAACACCCCTCATTTTCCAATGTGGGTTGAGAAAAATCCCATCCCATAAGCTAGGTCAGGCGTGAGGATCCCTAAGACCTATGGGCTAACCCAGGGGTCCTTACCACAAGGTAAGCCCTAATGGGCTTGCCTTGTACCGCAAGCCTAGCTTGTAGATCTGCGCACTTGCGAGCCTGTCGCCCTTTAGCGCTCGGGCTTAGCCCACATGCTAGCGGCCCGAAAGCTTTTCAGCTTGTAGGATAGCCATGTAGGCCTCACTCAGAACACCCGTGTTCGTTTGGGGCCCACTCGCAACGGGAAAAATTCCCTTGCTCTGCTCTGTGCAATTTTCCCAATTTTCTTCCTTTTAATTATTTATTTGTTCCAAGCAATTAATAATTCTTCCATTGAATTCGACAAACAAATATTCTCAGCATAGACTCAATTTATAGGTTCTTTACTTAGTCCGATAAAGACCCAAAGTGTGTGACCTCAGAAGATCATTAAGTATAAAGTTGCTAGAGGATAACCCAAACTTAGCTTCCCATCCGAGAACCTTTAAGCTTAGTATTCCAAATAGATATGGAGCCCAATATCTCTAGATGATCAAATCGGCTTTCTACCAAAGGTGTATTATCCCTCGATACTCGGTATGTCACGTGCCTGTGACTTGATCCGGTTCTGCAGTAGTAACCAATATAATTCCATCAGGTTAAGTACCATCTAGTTTATTGAGCTCGGATAAAGTGTCAGCTCTTGGAAAAGACCGATTCTAATCCATTGGGATGTATTCTAAGCTTAAATCCTTTGTAGCTACTTTCTACTGAATGGTATTTTCAGAGTACATGTCTATTTCTATAGCGAGATCATGGTTCCTTTACCTAAGTAATAGGCCCATAGTTATCACAATAGAACACTATTTTATAATGATGGACACCAAATCGAGATCACCAATAAATCCCTTAAGCTAGAGAGCTTGCTTAGCTGCTTCTGAAGCAGCTATAAACTCAGATTCTACGGTTGAATTGGCAGTCGTATCCTATTTGAAACTTTTCCAAACAACTACCCCTCCGTTTAACATAAACACATACCCCGACTAGGAATTATAATCCTCCTTTTTAGATTGAAAACTCGAGTCAATGTGTCCCTTCCCAGAGAGATCACCTTCTCCATATACCAAAAACATATCTTTAGTCAGACGTAAGTATTTAAGGATAGTTTTAACGGCCATCCAATGCTTCTCACTTGGGTCAAATTGAAATCTACTCGTGATGCTCAACGCATGTGAGACATCAGGCCCAGTGCATACCATTACATACATGATGGATCCTATCGCTGAGGCATAGGGTATTCCATTCATGCGCAGTCTTTCCTCTTGTGTTCTTGGACACTCAGATTTAGAAAGGTTAATCTAGTGAGACATTGGGAGATAACCCTTTCTTGATAGGTCAAGGTTAAATCTAGACAAATCCTTGTCTATGTATATACTTTACTGTTCACCACTTTTCTATTGATAAGTTTAATAACTTGTTTGCAAGATTTGGCTACACTCGTTTCGAAAGGCTTATCCTCGAAAATAGTGCTAAAAACTTGTTCACGTAAAATACAGGTGTTGTCAATACCTCTTATCAAATAGAAAAATGATGATAACTGCAAGTATAAAGTTACAATGTAGTTTTAAAAGATATCTAACCCATAGGAAAGGAACTAAGTCTAAAGATCAAAAAGGGAAAATAGAGTAAATAAAATAAAAATAGATTGGAGGTGTTGGATATGAAGATTAGAATGAAAAATGAGTAAATATAGATGTGGAAGACTAGAGTCTAAATATAGAGATTTTCCCTACGAACAAGTATAGAAGAGAAAACATGCAAGTTCAACAAAGATGTTACGATTCACTAAACTAATTTAACAAGCTCGGTTCAAAACACTCAAAAGTTCAATGATTCATTGCAGAGCAACACATGAAATAACTTTTCTAAACCTGGCACAAACGAATTAAGACAATTATATAAACTTGGACAATGCCAATACTATACTTAGTACGGGTCGCTCTCACATAACCACATTTAGCAAGTTACCATTCCAAAAATGTTGGCTCACTAAACAGCGTTATATCACAGATCTAGTGATTATACACGATATTGTTAACCTCGAAACTACTCTTAAAATTAACTCCAACGCATATAACTTGATTAATATAAGAGACTTAGCACGAAATACGCCTTATGATACATAGACATATCATAAACTTTGAAATAGAAAGTATAAGTAGAAAGCAAAGCAAAGTTGTAAGGTATGCAAGTGAAAGAAAAAGTTGATCAAACCGTATCCACTCTTTAATGGGAGTCGTCAATTCCCGCAATTCCTGCGTCTGCTTTGAATTCGGTCTGGGCCCATACAGAACCTCCGCTAGGATGCTATTCTTTGCGAATATCGAGCAAATGAATATTGAAGAATGAAAACTTTTATTGATAAGTGATTTGCAAGTACACTTATACAACAATCGCTCGAGAATATAGAGAAATCTTATGATGGAAACAAGGATTCGAATCACTTAAACATTTTCTCGCTAACACTTATGAACATAGCAAAACTAGATATTTATTCTCTATCTATACACTATGCACTATCTTTCACCCCTTTCTTCTGCACAAAATTTGTGAGGTTTAGAGCCCTATTTATAGAGTTTGAAGGGTTGCGTCTATCCAAACGAAGAGTCATGTCCATTGGTGAATGATTGCATCTCTTCATTGTGATTGGTTGAGAAGCATTAATATAATCCACAATGGATAGGCACCTTTTCGTGATTGGTTGACTTCTAATAGGTGTCTTTTCATTGGTAGTTGATGGCGATTGATCATGCTTATCCAGTGGTTGGTAGTTAAGAAGATAAAACTAGAAAACTAAGTTACGACCATGATATATAAGTTGCGACCATGAATCTTAGATTGGCAGACTTCTATTCTGAAGAAGAACAAGTCGCGATCGCGAATGATTGTCGTGATTGTGAATTGTATTTTCTTCAGAATTCTCCCTGCAACTTCGCCGATCTTTGTCAGCTTCGATCCTAAGCCAAATCTTTGAGTTCTATGCATCTTTTTGCACCTTTTTCACTCTTTTTTCATAGAATTCCACTTTAGATCATTTTTACTCCCAAGATTTACCTAGTATCTGCATTTGCATATAAAACAACTACATACCACGTGAAATCTTTTATGTGAAGTATAAAAATGACTTAATTCATAGTGTTTAGTGTGTAAAATTATAATGATAATAAGTGTAATTATACACTTATCATACCCCCGCACTTAACTTTTGCCTTGTCCTCAAGGTAAATTCAAAAGAAGTGTATAAATTGGTAAGCAAGTTTGTACCTCATTTGGCGAAAAACTATTACAGTGAGTATCACATTCCGCGTTGTAAAAGATTTCAAGTTGAAGTTCGAAATTTCCCACAAATTAGTAATGTGCAATTTATATAGCTTAGTTACATACCTTTATTCTAAATGGAGAGTCAACCGAATCGCATCTTCATATAAGCGTTATATGCATACTCGAATATTACCTTCTCTTAAGCTTAGTATAAAGTATAAAGGACATAGAAAGCACACTTTGATTAATTTCTCTCAAGGCATTTTTAGGTAACCTAGGATGCTAAAACACTCTCAGTGGTTGCATTTTA
>CATIWQ010086172.1:0-25476 GCA_949673415.1 Euphorbia schlechtendalii | reverse complement strand
TTATAAAGGATTTCTCGAAAATTGCCCAACCTTTGATAGCCTTGCTTCACAAGGATGTGGAATTTAAATTTGGAGAAGACTGCATGAAGGCCTTCATGGAACTCAAGGGCAGGCTTGTGAACTCTCCTATTCTCATTACCCTTGATTGCTCAAAGCCCTTTGAGCTCATGTGTGATGCTAGTGATACATGTATTGGCGCGGTCTTGGGATAAAGGGAAGACAAACACTTCAAATCAATTTACTATGCCAATAAGACCTTGAATGAGGCACAACAAAACTACACAACCACTGAAAAGGAATTATTGGTAGTAGTCTATGTCTTTGACAAGTTTAGATCTTACCTTGTGCTCTCCAAGGTCATAGTCTTCACTGATCACGCTGCCTTGAAGTATTTATTCGCAAAGAAGGATGCAAAGCCTAGGTTGATTCGATGGCTTCTCCTTTTACAAGAGTTTGACCTTGATATCAAGGATAAAAAAGGATGCAAAAATGTTGTTGCTGACCATCTTTCCAGAATTCCAGGAGAAGACCTCGATCCTCAAAAAATCATCTCAGAGACCTTCCCTGATGAAAGGCTTTACTCGGTAAACTCTACCCCTTGGTATGCTGACATTGCTAACTATCTTGCATGTAATATAACCCCAAAGTGTTTGACATATGCTCAAAAGAAGAAGTTCTTTGCCAATGTCAAATACTATTTTTGGGAGGAACCCTTCTTGTTCAAGTTGTGTGTAGATCAGATTATTAGGAGATGTGTAGCAGAAGAGGAAACCAACAAGATATTGCATATGTGCCATTCAGCTGAGGCAGGAGGTCACTTTGGAGTCACAAGGACTGCTTCCAAGGTCTTGGAGTGTGGTTTTTATTGGCCCACCATTTTCAAAGATGCTCACTAATTTATCTCACATTGCAATGAATGCCAAAGAGTAGGGAATATTTCTGCCAAGAACTCTATGCCTTTACATAATGTTTTTGTTTGTGAGATATTTGATGTGTGGGGCATAGACTTCATGGGTCCTTTTCCTAGTTCTTATGAAACAGGTACATTCTCTTAGCCGTGGACTATGTGAGTAAATGGGTTGAAGCAATTGCAAGCCCAACAAATGATGCTAAGGTGGTGGTCAAGTTTCTGAAGAAGATCTTCACCAGGTTTGGTTGTCCTCATGCTATTATAAGTGATCAAGGTAAACATTTCTGTAATACTTAATTTCAAAAGCTAATGACTAAATTTGGAGTCACACATAGAATTGCAACCCCCTACCACCCTCAAATAAGTGGATAGGCCGGGGTCTCCAATAGGGAGATAAAAAGAATTCTAGAGAAGACTGTGAATAACTCTAGGAAGGACTGGGCTAATAAATTAGATAATGCATTGTGGGCCTATAGAATAGCATATAAAACACCTATAGGCATGTCACCCTTTAGGTTGTTGTATGGCAAAGCATGTCACCTTCCTGTAGAACTAGAGTTCAAGGCTTTGTGGGCATTAACCTTTCTAAATTTTGATAGGGAAAAGGTGGGGGAAGTAAGAAAGCTTCAATTGAATGAACTTGAAGAGTTTAGGCTGTTTAGTTTTGAAATGCAATGAATTATAAGGAGAAAACCAAGTCATGGCATGATAAAAGAATTTTCGTGAAGGAATTCTTTGTTGGACAGAAGGTCTTGCTATATAACTCCCATTTAAAGCTTTTTCCAGGAAAGTTAAAATCTAGATGGACAGGTCCATACACTATGAACAAGGTCTTCTCTCATGGAGCAGTGGAGGTCTCGAACTCGAAGGGCGAGGTTTTCAAGGTGAATGGAAAAAGGCTAAAACCATATCTATCTAAGGAGACCACGGAGGTAACCGAGGAGGTCTTCTTCTTCAAGCCTCCTTAATAAGAACTTGGTTAATGGTGCCCGCCTCATGCACCAAATGAAGTAAAAAAAATTTTTTGAGGAAGTTACAGAAGTCTTCCTTGTCTAAGTTGAAGACCTTGTAAATATTCAAATATGGAGATGGGCTTGACAGTATCCTTTAACTTTCTAGTACCCTTCAATGGCTACGAGATCTCATTCATGATATTCCATTGTGGCTTAAACCAATGTCACCTATGTCTATTAGGTCTGATAGTGAAGTTGCCTTAGCCAATGCTTATAGATAAGTATACAAGGGTAGATCTGGACATTTAAGTGTTAGACATAGCATGATTTGGGAACGCATCATGCAAGGTGCCATATCACTAGAGTTTGTAAAAACTGAACATAATTTAGCTGACCATTTAACTAAAGGGTTAAGAAGAGATCTTATGCAAAAATCGGCTATGGGGATGAGATTAAAGTCCGTCTGAAATCTCTCATACTAAGATAACCAATTCCCATCTAATATGACATTAGATGTAGAATTCAATGAGGAAAGCTTAACATCTGGAGATTGGAACACATTAGTAACATCATCCCAAGGTATGTGTTCAGACTTGCAAGATTATACTGGAGGTTGAAGTGTAACTTCATAATAGCTCTTTTGAAAAATTGCATATGCAGGTGCAAGAAGTTTAGCCACATCAAGAAGTAAGGACTTGACTTTGATATGCTTATGAAGGATAAGGACGTAAGGCTAGTAAAAGATAATGTCAAGTTAGAACTTTTAGAATTTTAACTTATATGTATATTATCTTCATGTATTCATAATGAATAACTAATGTTAAATCCGTAGTGACACCTTGGTATTTGAATATTTGGAAAGTGTAATGTACTAAGATGAAATTCAATCATCACGATGCTGCATTAATGCATGAGTTTGTTATTTTGTTGTGATTTTGTTTAGTTAATCAAAGATCACACTAAAATGGGGGAGGAATGTTAGTATTTTAGTGTAATTGGATTGACAGGTTTGACCAATGCGATCATGCCATTTCATCGAACAAGTCAAGAGAGTGCACTCTCTGCACACCTGTTCGGGTACGGTTACATTTTGGGGGGTCTGGGTGCGGGGTCCAAGGGGCGGTAGCCCTTGGCGGGGTCCTTAGGCAATGCCCCAGGCTGGGGTCGAGCTAAACAAACGCATCTTTTGAAAAATTCATCAGAAAAATGAATTTTGGACCGAAATAGTGTGTCTTTTAGACACAATTGAAACCCAAAAAAACATGTCTTTTGGACATGACTACTACCTAAAACAGTATGTCTGTTGACCTTATGGTTATTTATTCCAAAACGAAATAGGCAAACACATATATAGAAAAACTCGGTTGATTTTCACAACAAAGATCAAATTCTAGTTCTTGATATAATTTTTGATTTTATCCAATTGAAAGCTTGGTGAACCAACTAAATGAATTTCAATCTGAAAGCGTTTTCGTGATTTGAGAAACAACCCTAAAATTCCCCAGATTTCAATAGAAGGGGTATTAATCAACCCAAATGGCATCACAAAAAACTCATAGTATCCCTCATGAGTGTTAAAGGTTGTTTTATAGATATCAGTTGGATGCATTCTCACTTGGTAGTAAGCAGTAGCTAGGTTAATCTTAGAAAACACAATTGAACCATGCAATTCATTAATAATTCCCCAATGACTGGAATTGGGAACTTTTATTTCACCATCCTAGCACTTAGCTCCCTATAGTCAATGCATATACTCTAAGAATTATCCTTATTCTTAACCAATACTACAAGGGAGGAGTAGGTTCTTACAATGTGTTGAATTGTGCCACTGTCTAGCAATTCCTTCACAATCCCTTCTACCACAATCTTCTGGGTCACCGAATGCTTATAGGGTCTTATATTGATAGGTGTTGTTCCATCTACCAATTGAATCCTATAATCATGTGTCTTGGGTGGAGGTAATGTTGTAGATTTCTAGAAAACAGATGCAAATTTTTGCATAGCTACCTCAAACTCAACATTTATTATTTCCTATGCCCTTTTCATTCCCATTACTTTAATTTATGCTAAGTAGGCTTGATATCCATTTTGTACGTATTTTAACATCCCTTGCTCAGAAACAAGCTTGATGAGGGACTGAGCTTGCCAAATCAATACATGATCCATGCCATCTAGTAGGAACTTCATTGTGAGATCATTAAAGTTCCATGTAATGCTTCCCAGTGCAGCTAGCCAATGTACTCCTAGCACAACTTCATAACCACCTAGGCCCAAAACCAGAAAGTTTTCCACATGGTGATTGCCCTGCTTCTCCCAGGTAAACCCTTCACAAAATTAATTACAAGTAATTTCAAAACCATTAGCAACAATGAGCTTAATAAGGTTTATCCTCTTAAGTGTGATACTTGACAATAGATAAGTCCAACACATTATAATGGGTACTTCCCCTATGTTTCCCAATCAATCTCATGGTCTGGTTACCTAAATCCAATAATGGGTCAACAACACATAGGGAAATCATTCCCCCCTCGTTCTTCCTGTGATGCTGTTGTCTGGTCAGGTGGATCCTCATCCTTACCTTAACATTCTTGATACCATTTAGAGTTTAGGTACTTTTTAGGACATTGGTGGCTTAATGTATATTTTTTTATCACACCAGAAACATAGATTTTTAGCTCTTATCTGCCATCCCTTCTTCTGTTAGCCTTCTAGCTCTAGGTTGTGTAGTTCCTATAATACTTTTGTGTGATGTAGGGAACAGGGGTGGTCCCTTGTTGAACCTAGTATGTGTCCCTTGTATCTTTGGCACAATCGAAGTAGGTAGTAGGGGCTTATCAATAGGACTAGCGGGCATAGGGATCCCAAATTCGCCCTTAATTCCCACAGTCCTTCCTGTTCTCAATGAGCTCAAATAGGCATCATGCATCGTAGCCATTGCATGTGTGGTACAAGATTTTTAGACCTTGCATCAACACATGATAGTTGATCTCATCTCTTAGCCCAGTCGAAAAGCAACTAAGTACATTTTGCTCACTCAAAGAGGTCTTATGAGCACACATATCAAATGCATCAATATAATATAATAGTTCACATGTTTGGTAGAGTCTCTTCAAGTCTGCCATCAAATCTTCATAGATCTTGATGCCAAAATGGATTTGGACATCCCTTACATAGGTTTCCCAAGATGATTCCCCCGATACTCCTCTAGTCCTGACATAAGATTGATGCCTGTTGAATTATTCCTCAAGACTGCTGATTGATTTTCAGTTTTAATTAATTTTGAAGAATTCTTTATTTTACTCGGTCAATGATTTCTTAGATTTAGTTTTTATTGAGATATTATTCTCCAATGAAATAACTCATTAATTGTTACTCATTATTATATAATGAGACCCTAATTATCAAATAAAATATTAGATTCTTATTATATCATATTTTCGGCAACTTCATTTTTTCTAGCCTTTCATAATGCAATCCCAATTTTGTTCATCTGCATCTTAATCCTTTTCATATGAACACCAACATAGTGGCATATTTAGTTTTTATTAAAATCAATTTATTTTGTTTTGTGAGGAGTCTTATAATGTGTTTTAGTTTGATGCCTGTATAAAGGCTATTGCATTGTTTTGGTGGGATGATATCATATAGTATGAAAGTCTATTATTTCTCAAAGTCATTTCGATTCTTGTATTTTTTTTTATTTCACTCCTCAAAATTTGGACGCGTTTACCTCTTGTTGAAACTGTGACCTTCCTTGTGCTGCATCCGGGCGTAAGACCTTAATCGCAACACTTGTATGATCTAGAGTACACTTGTACACAGGTCCGTAACCCCCCTCCCCGATCTTGCGAGATGCCGCAAAGAAGTCAGTTGCGGCTTCGATCTCTTCTATTGAATACTTCCGATATCTGGCATCTGAATTTGCAAGAGCATCAAGAGCCTTCCTCTTTTCTTCTGATTCCTTGATTGCCTTCATTTCCGCATCGACTCTCTTTCGTGCTTCTATTTCTGCAATCCTCTGAGCTGCCTCTGCCGCCTCCATGGCTGCCCTTGACTTTGCCTTCTCCCTTTCTACAATGGCAAGTGCAGCTTCCTCAGCGAGGTGCGCCTCTTCTAGTCTTCGTTCTTCTTCCAGTTTCCATAGTTGAAGTTCTCTTGCCTACAAACGCATTAGTTACGCATAATCTTTGCAAGAAGCTAACAGATATGAATATATACACCTTTTGTTTCGCTGTCAGAGCTTCCTTGCAGGCTGTACTATACATCTCTATGGTTTGCTTGAGCTCAAGCTTGAGCCTCCTCATTTCAGCTTCAACGTCGTCCTGCAACAAGTCATCGATGTAAGTTGTAGGGCATGTTTGGGGTTGTTGTCAAGATTTTGACTCTTAATACTAATTAACTAAGAATTTTATGCTATTGAAAATAGAGCTTTTCGGAAACTGGCCCTGAAACGGTGCTTAAAAACTCAAGTAGTAGTTACCATGGACGGGGATGAAACAGACTGCCTATCATTGTCGAATGACATTGATGCAGAAAACATATGTGGTGGAGAGCCAACGTCAATGGATTTTCGTCCATAAAGAAAAGAATCGAGAGTGTCAGGTTCAGAGAGATTGGAAAGCCTTTGGTTGCAAGAGTCATAAACGGCTGGAAACAGGCGGTCAACACTTGGTCTGCCAGAGCTAACAAAGGAAATGTCAGTTTCAGCTGGTGGCATCCCAAGCTCTCCATATGGTTTGGCCACGCCTCTCCTCATGAAAGGTGACCTGTTTTCAATCAAACAAATCTCCTTCAATGAAAATGATCAATGCAAACAAACAGACCAACAGTAAGAATGTGGACCTGAAGAAGTCAGTTTCATCATTCGATCTTCGAGGTGTGTCCATGGGCGAAACTGATGCTTCAAAAAGAGACGCACATATTGTCAAGATTTCCGTGGGGAAATGAAATAGAAAAATGAAATCAGACCAGGCCTCACCTCTTTTACTAATGTTGTTGTTAGAAAGAGGAAGTTGAGAGAAGACGGGAAGTGAAGGGGCAGATCGGGAGGCTGATCTGGTGGATTGAATTTTCCCTCTCGAAATCACATGAACAGTACAAAAATCCGGTACTTCTTTTAGAACGTGGCCTGGTGTATCTGTGACTTTGAATCTTCTGAGAATAAGCTTATCAAACTTAGTCAAATCGTGACTTATTATTTTCTAAGCAGACTCATTTCTGTTTACGAACCTGAGAAAGCCTGTTTTATTAGACGCGCCCAAGACTAAAGTCTCGATACGAGAGTGAGTTACAAATTCAACTATAGCTTTTGCTATGTCTATGTCTTCAAGCACAACATCTCTGCTTTCAATCTGAAAATAACCAAATCAACCAGCCCAATATCAGGCCAAAATAAGAAATAAGTCTCTTTGATGAATTTTTTTTACGTACAGAAAGTTTTGTAAAACTTATATATACTTATCATGATGATAAAAAATTTGGGTGGCCCGTCGCACATATGGCCTATGCCAGAATCGACACTATTTGGTTTTGATTTCCTTTTAATACAAAAAAAAAGGAAACCAAATACATACGTCTTTACGCGTGCAAAAACACCGGAATGGAAGGAAGAAGTCCTTGTAAATAGGGTCCGACTCCCTGCAGACCATTCCGCCATCTGCAGCTGCAGCAGCCATTGAAATTCTGTCATTAGCAGTTACAGAAGAATAATAAATGGAGGAATTGAATGTTCCATACTCTGCTTTTGTTCAACATGAATGAGAACGACAGATTGGCCTCTTATTAAAACGTTGTCAAGGGCCCATTTGAGGGCATTTTGGCTGTTTCTGTCTTTGTCTAATGCCACAGCCACCGAGCCCATGCCATTTCCACCTCCATCCCTTCTATGATCTGTTTCTAATCTCAACATTCTTTCCCGATACAAGAACAATTCTTTGCTTCTCCCCTTCTCTCTCTACGACACAAGAGAGAGAAGAAAAAAAAGAAAGAAATATTCTTGTATGAGCTTCAATGTCTCCTATTTTCCTTTTCAACCAAAACTATACAATCTAAATTAGCTCTTTTTCTCTATTTTCTATCTAAAATTCGTTTCCTCAAATGACTCCCGTCCTCTCCTTGCATTGCAAGATTTTAAGATTAACAGATAACCATCAAATCACAGATGTCTGATCAAGCACATCTATGTACAAGTGTTGTGAGTTGTGTCTTTCAGAATTCTTAGTATTTATACTCAAATTCCACAGAAAGTAAAAATGTTGTGAAGACCATTTTCCACATATAGTACTATAAGTGAAGTTAAATCTATGATAACAATTCATAATGACTTGTCTTAGTCAAATTAGATTACAATACATTACGAAATTTAAACAATTCGTTTCACTATCAAATTATTTCCGTTCATGACCGGCATACTGTTTTTTTAGGTACCCACTGTAATTGATATACTATAATTATACAACTCTTGAAAAGGTTAAAAATAGAAAAATTGAAAAACACTATGATGCAGCAGTATCAGCATCTCCCACCAAAGACTCTGCATGTGATTCTTCCACGCAACCAGGATGAAGATCGTAATCGCAGACCCCGCAAGAGAATGCCCAGAACCTGCCTTGCCTCTTACAAGAGTCGCATACATAGGCTTTCGCCATGTCCAATTTCAGCAAGTGTCCATGTTTTATATCCTTCACTTGTTGGGGCAATGCATCACCTTCTTTTTTCAGGGCCTCTTCTATCTCTGAAATTCTCTGCTCGGTGAACGGGAACGCTTTAGCACCGTATGACGAAATCATGGCCCTTGCGTCAGTGCTTCTGGTCTTCCCATCCTCCCCAATGATCACTAAAGCCGGTATCCCCTTGATGTGAAATATCCTACACAGGTCTTGCGTAGTCCTATCCTCGTATGGAATTGCGAGCCACGGCATGCTACTTAGGTTAATATTGAATTCTTTGATGTCTCTATCTGTTGACACCAATATAATCTCCAAGCATCCATCTCTTTTGGCTGTCAGTTCATTGTATGCGTCTATGAGTTGGGATGTGAAGGCACGGCTCGGGGGGCACCAGTGTGCTCCAAAATATAGCCCTATTTTCTTCCCAGCAAGTTCAGATACTAATACCTGCATCATATATTTGAAAAAAACAAACAAGTCCTCAGTAATGTAACTTAAGAGAAAAGGAGATTATGCTAAAGTAAATCACCTTCGTGGCATCTCGAGATATAACATAGTTCCGCCCTCCATGGGCCAAAAGCTCTTCTAAGTTGCCTCCTAGGTGCTTTACATCATCAATTGCCCTCAGTTCCTCTCTTCTCTTCCTGGTGAAGGGAAATGCTTCCGAGCCATAATCTTCTATCATCTCAATTAGATCATCTTCAATCTGAATTTCCTCCCAACCCAATGAAATAAATGACGGAATGCGTTGGATACAATAGAAGCTGCTTAAGTATCTGTGCAAATCCACATCGAAAGGAACTGCAAGCCATGGCATACACTTGAAGTGTTCTTTGAATCCTTCCTCATCTCGATCAAAGGACACAAACACAATCTCTAGCTTTTTACCCTCAGCTCTTAGGCTTTTATAACTCTGTATGAGCCGAGGGGCAAAGGTTTTGCAGGGCCGGCACCAGTTAGCTGAGAAGAAAAGGCAAATTACCTTTCCATCACATGATGATAACGGCACCTGAAATCAGCACACACACAACAGGATTCTGTTTCTCAGTCTACTATTTCTATTGAAGACTCAATTTTTTTTAAAGATAAATCAACCTTTTTTCAAAAAAGGCCAAAGTTTCCTTATGAGTCGAAGAGAAGCGTGGTTTAAAAAGGACTTACCTTATTACCATCCCCAGAAAGAAGGGAATCAACCCCTCTAGATGCTAAGATTTTAACAAAGTCTCTTCTGTCAGAGGTCATGTCTTGATGGTTAAGACCTGCCATTGGTAACAACCAACAATGAATCCTTCCCCTTTTATATGCTTTTCCTGAAACGCGTAGGTCAACTCAGAGAGAGCCATAGAAGCGTTTCATTCACAGAAAGAATCGCAGCTCAGAATATTTCAGGCAAGTTTTCCATTTTAAAGACTTGACAATATAATCCTTATCATCCGTGTACAAGCTCATAGATACATAAGCCATATTCACTGGAGTTAGTAAGGTTTTTCAAGTGATTTCTTAAAAATAACCAAAGGTTCAAGTAGAAGCTATAATATTCTTCCTCATGGGAAGAATCAGAATGGCTGCAATTGGAACTTGCTCGTAGGAATCTAATGCTTATTGAGTACACACCACCGCTTAATATCAATCTCTGCCAGATCAAGCCTTAACAACAATTAAAAAGCTCTGAATCTACTTACTTTATAGTCTCTGTTTTGGAATCTTATTCTATTTCTCCAATATTACAAATGGTTTAGCATCATCTTAGGCCTTCAAATTCAAAAAGGTTTTTCATAAAGATAGAACAGAAATATAATCCTATGTATGACTAGTTATGAAGAGTGAAAGTTGATAACTTTTGCTAGTTATGAATAAAAACATTAACAAACCCTAGTAGATATCAATATGCCGCAGCAAGTAACAAGCTCAACTTGCTTAGAAATGATCCCTTATCCAATGATCACCTCAATCAAAGTGAAAAAAGGCACCAACTTTATATTACCGAAAAGAAATTCATGCTATATTCTTGTAATTTAGAAAAATGTAAAATCAAAGGAGAGAGAAAAAAAATGTACGAGTGTGTGATGAGGATGCAACATGGGCTGCTGTGGAGCATATTTAGAAGGGGAAGCATAAAAACAAAGAAACTACCTTAAAAAGTAATGATGAACGAATGGCTTTTGAGGGATGAAGATGAAGGAACTAACACGGAATGGAAGAGTGAAAATACATATTCCAATAGAAACGGATAAGCGAATAGAAGAGATAGGTCCCCAAGGGAATGGAATTTATGCTATACGGACAAGATGTTTGAAAGCAAGTCATTTTTGGATATTGAATGAGAGAGCCTCTATCGATTGCGTATAAATATGGCTAATCTTCCAAGGCCAGGTATATTCCGATTCCATAAATTACGCTTTTCAGTTCAATTTCAATCTAAAGTACTGTAATTGGGTAAAAAACAAACAGAAAAAAATGAAAGCTTTTATTAATGGAGGCAACAATCATAAAAAAAAATTGGATTAAAAGGAAACAATAGAAGGATGGATATATTAAATAAAGGGTGTGGTAGAATTAAGCATTAATGGAGAAGGAGAAATCGTCGTCGGTCATAGCTCTGGAAGAATAGAGTTCACCATCAGCTTCACTAGCATTAGAACTAACATCATCATATTCACTATCTCTTTCCTTCAGTTCTTCAATCTTATCAACAGCTTTTCTCAAATCCCACCTCTTTTCAACTTTCCATTCACAACAGCACATGCCAATCTTCAAGAGCTTGAGCATCTCCCCTTCTCCGTTCTTAGTGCCCCTCATCTTCATATCAAACACTTCCCCGGTCCACTCTTCTCTCACCACTGAGTTCACCCATGCCGCCAAATCCGATTTCCCCCGTCTCAGATAGTTGGCTGGGAACTTCCCGGTCAAGATTTCAAGGATGAGAATGCCTAGAGTCCAAACATCAGACTTCCTTGATGTGCGGTCAGATTCGGGGGATTTGTAGGCAACCATGAATTGTTGAGCTTGGTCCGTGTTGAGCACTGGAAGCAGGGTGTAATCTGTGAGGAGGGGCACAAAAGTGTGGTCTAGAATAACGTTGGAAGACTGAAGATGGCCGTGGGGTAGAGTTAGATCAGGGAACTCTTTGTGTAGGTGGTCTAATCCTCTGGCCACTCCTTTTATGATCTTTAGCCGGGCTGGCCAGTTGAGTCCTGCTTCTTGCTTCCCTGCAACAATTAATGTATATGTTTATAAGGTTATTGCTATCTCAATTCTATGCATGATGATATAGTCTAGGCTTAATGCATCACTTTGACAAACTTTCAAAAGTCTTAGATACTCCGAACTTGCAAAATAAAAAAATGTACAAGTTTGCTCATCTCAATGCCATGTGTTAGTTTCTCTTTGGATAGAGAAAATCAGACAAATGACATATTTGAAAATCAAACCTGATATTTGGTAATGAGAAGGCAAATTTATGCATTGGTTAAAGGTATCTGACACATTTAGAAGTTCACGGTGGCAAGTGATTATTTTTAGTATTTTGGATAAGTTCAAGGATGTGATAGATGCATTGAGCCTGTGTTTTTTTTTATGAATGACTCATACATACGTACCATGGAGGTGGGCAGCCAAGCTGCCGTTGTCAATGAAGTCAGAAACAAGAAGCTTTTCATCTTTTCTATAGTAGAAAGCTACTAGTGGCAGCAAATTCTTGTGTGACAATCTCCCTAACCTCTTCATGTGTTGTTCAAACTCATCCTTTCCTACTTTGTTCATTTCCCTGAACTTCTTCACCACCATTGCTGACCCATCCAATATTGTTGCTTTATATGACGACCCGATGTTGCTATTCCCTAGTACCTCTGCTGATGCTCTCAGCAGATCTTGCAACTCAAATCTCTCCCTGTCGTTTCTCACGAAATTCAGCTTCCCGTCACTTGTTTCACCTCTCCTTGGCTGATCAATCTGCTCCTCAGGATCCGCTGAATCGTCGGTCTCTATTGTTTCCTTTCGAGCCATCTCTGCAAATCTGGTTTCAGGTTTAGTCCCCGACACTTGGAGCTGATTCGTTTGGGTCCTTTTATTGCCATTTCGACTTCTCATATAGAAAAATGCGAGGATGGCGGCTAATGCTACCAAAGAAGCACCCACTACCGCTGCTATTATAATTATTTTCTTCTTTGAATTTGAAGACTTGCACCCTGGCAGCGGATCTCCGCACAGCCCCTCGTTCCCTGCCACAACAGAATCAATTGATATGCTGAAAAGCGAAAAAAAAGACGAAAGCAGCTTGATAGTGAAATACCTGCAAAAAAGGCAGAATTTATGTGGGCAAGGCTAGCCGGAATAGGACCAGTCAAATGGTTATGAATAACATTGAAGTAGACAATGGGTTGTTTAAAATCCGGTATCTTCCCATCAAACTGATTATACTCGAAACCCATTCTGAACAGCTTGGACAAGGAAACAAGCGACGAAGGGATTGGACCGTTGAAGTTGTTATACCCCAAGTAGAGTTGACCCAACGACCCCATTCCCACAAACGCATCATCTGCTATTGCACCTGAGAATTTGTTGTACGACAAATACAAAGACCTCAACGAGATTATTCTGTTCACTCCAGCTGGGAATCGGCCCTCAAAGCTGTTGTTTTTAAGGCTTAGAGCTTTCAACTTTGGTAACTTAGACAGTGATTCTGTGTCGATATTCCCTGACAGACCAATGTTTTCTAACGTCAGCTTATCAACCGCATCATCTGTGCAATGCACACCTGTCCAGTTTGCACTGCATGGATTCACTGGTGCGTTGCTGCTTGCCTCCCAATTCCCGAGGGCCCCCACGTTCGAGAGAGAGCTCTTAAGGGCCAGCAGGACCGCTGCATCTGCATCACTTGACACAACCGGCCAAACTCCAAATGCGAAGCTCAATAATGTTGTAATAAGCAAACTGTATGCTATTTTGCAACTACTGTAAGCCATATCAACTGTTGAGAGGATGAATCAATCATATATGAGCGAAGAGGTTAGCGTATAGGAAGGGGATACAGAAGCAAAGGTAAGATATATTAGGGAAGTAAAGAACAGAAATACGGAGACAAAATATGTCCTTTTAATGAATGAGCTGGTTAATAACTGAGGAGGACGGCTGGCTTTTAATTTAATGTATCCATGTATACTATGTATCATTTGCTAATGGATTTGAATCATGATCCCTCAATTTTGTTGTCGTACATGCTTTAAAAATTTATGATTAACCATGGTTTTGATATCCTTTTCCCTCGTTAATGGTGTTGTTTAGCCGTCTTTAGTAATTAACATCAACGCCGTGGCTGTGACTTCTATGCTTCTATTGTGATATATATATATATATATATATATATATATATATAAAACAGATGCTGGCTAATAAAAGTCAAAGTACTTACCCATAACTCAGTTGGGCTTGAGGCTTTCTCAAGCAAGCTTCAACTTCTGGGCTCTGTGTTTTTAACCAAGTAAAGAGTCCATTTGGTTTGATACAATTATGAAATGCTTATTATATGAAAATCCTAAAAGATATATTCGGTCCAATAAATACTCGTTACTTTCCATCGGACTAGCCAATAGTTTGATTCATAATTATATATAATGAAATGGGAAATAATTCCCATTAGAGTAACAAACGCAAGGAATCTCCATTACACCTAACATCTCTAATGTTAATTGCTTTTATCTTTCCGCCAAACCTATCACGATTTTCACTTATTCAACTCTCATATGTTATATTGTTGGTTCTTTTTTAGATCATTAATTAATTAGACAAGCAAGATGATCTAATGAGATATTTTATAAATTTTTGAAGTCACTATATATTTCATACTACACTATTAATAGCATATGTTAGTTGATTATATTGGATTTTATGATGTTGTAAGTAACAAGGAAAGGCACACATTGTCCTTGGGGTTGTGACTTGTGATTGCTGGCCACAAGAGGATTTAATAAGGCCCCCAGAATTGTTCTATGAGCATTTGTTGGCAATGGCCATGGGTTTTATTGATCTCAAGTGTTGCAATTTGCATTGTTCAATTATGTCTAGTTGTTTCTCCTTGTTATACTTATCAGTACACAATGTTCGAGTTTCAAAAGAGATTATTGACTAATATCCAAACTCTTTATTTCTTTCGCGGCCGACACTGTATGGTCCACTAACCCACTCATCCAGATTGGAGTACTAAATAGGGGAAGCGCCCTTCTACCCAAACTCTTTACCTCATGTATATGGCCATTGGAGACTACACACATGTAACGAATACAGCATACATGTATGAATATGATTAGTTATTGTAACCTTTCAAAATCTTGTGTGATATACTTTCAAAGTTTCAAGTTTTTAAATTAAAATTACTGTATAAAAGTAGTCATAAAATTAAGGAACTCAATCTTATTTAGCTACTGTAAATATCAATAAAGATATTAATTGTTTTTGCTCAACCTTCTGTCACCCTAAAAAAGTATCAAACCATGATGACACGTATACAAAAGCTATCTCATGTATGTAGACTGTACGATGCTGTAAAAATATATACGTGTCTAATGAATATGTACACGAAACAAATTTAAAGAAAATAAACCAAAATTTGGGTTTTATGAAGTTGAAACCTCTAGTACAAGGCAGAGAGACGACTCACGGGATAAAACCCATCTTCTCCACTTTTTCTCAACCATTAATTAACTACACTTTTTCTTTTTCTTAATATTTGTGGTGTCAAACAAAAGAACCTTGCCACATTTTACTGCATTTATTATTCTAAGTTCTAACCCAAACATATATTCTTATATACTACTATTACTGGATTTTTTTTCTTTATTGTTCATATGAATAACTATAGACATCTAAAAAATTACAAATAGATGTAACTATAATAGGTCGGTAATTATTTAATAAATTTTCGATATTAGTAAGCATACATCTTTATACTCCCTCCGGTTTTTAAGTGTTTTTTTATTATGCCTTTTATTCTTTTTATTTGTCATTTTTAGATTATCAATATAAGTTTCATCATTATTTTTCAAATTTATCCTTTAATAAAAAGATTAAGTATTGATGAAATAATAAATTGATAATTAAAAAGCAATAGAATTTCATCATAAAGTATCAATTATAAATCAGTCATTTCAAGATGCATAACATGATTTATATTGCTGCCCAGCCAAGATATGTATTAGTTTGCTTAGCTTTTACTTGGTTTGACATTTATTAATTTTTCTTTCTTATTAATAAAATTTAAGCACAGTTTGTTTTTGAAGTGTACGAATGTGTCGATGTAGTTGGGATGTTTGTACCTAAAGACTTACCCATCTTCGGCTTTCATTCAAAAAATGATGATACAAGTATATATTTGTTCAATAAGGGTATTCTCTAAGAATTTAAGATGATATATAGCTTTTAGAAATCTGAACAATGTATCTTATAAAGAGCAATTAACATCAATATTGGTGTTCGCTGTATGTTAAGGAATAAAAGTATACTTTTGGCTATCTTGGGAAGCTTTTTAGATATAGATTAGTTACCGAATGAAGCAAGATGATAATTTTGTCTACCCATGAAAATGTTGCTGAAAAAAGTTCCAAAGAATCACAAGCCTCTTGCCTTCTCTTGCACCTAAATATAAATGCATTCCTCCCTTCTCTTCATGTGTTTCAATGACATTAGCAATGAAACCATCCACAGCTTCTCGTTTCTCCGATAAAGATATCCGTGAACCAAACGAGCCTTTACTACTCCCACAGTGTTACACAAATTCAAAATCCTTAATCTTGGACGAAATTCGCAAGTTCCGCGTAAGCCTCAAATGGTGTGCTCTTGATCACTCCTCTTGCCTCGGTAAATTCATATCCTATCTCACATTCACATTCTTCACCATTCTTGTCCCAATTGTAAGCTCTTTCTCTGTCAAAGTCCCGGCCTCAGCTAAGTTTGATGACCCTATTTCCTTCAACAAACTGGTTCAGATTCCTCTCTCAGGTTTAGCTCTATTAGCTTTCTTCACTCTCTCTCGTTTCTTCAGCAAGTATGGCCTCAGGCAGCTCTTGTTCCTCGACGACCTCCAAGATGATTCTTTGTCAATCAGAAGGCAGTATTCGAGGGAGCTTGACAAGGCCTTTAGGTACCTCGCTTGCATATTGCTCCCATCTTTTTTCGTTGAACTTGCACACAAGATCATATTCTTCTCCACAGTCAAGATATCATTCCCTTATATCGATTCAGGTGTTCCATTGAATTCTATCATGTTTCTTCTAGTGTTGGCTTCATGGGTTTATAGAACAGGCATGCTACTGTTGGTCTGCGTTCTTTTTCGAATGACTTGCGAGCTTCAGATACTTAGATTTGAAGGGCTTCATAAGCTGTTCGAGGGATGTGAATCAGATGCTGGTGTAATATTTAGAGAGCACATGAGGATAAAGAAACAGTTGTCTGTTACAAGCCATAGATACCGATTCTTTATCATTGCTTCTTACATAACAATTACCGTTAGTCAACTGGGATCATTGTTGCTGGTTCTGGCTTTCAAATCAGATAAAACTTTCTTCAATTCAGGGGACCTTGTGGCAAGTACATTCAAAATTTGATTATTACTACTGCAGTTAAGTTTCTGATTAGTTTCAAATTTACATGCAGATTTGTTCAGTAGTTCAGCTGAGCGGATTCTTCTTGTGCTTATTGGGAGCAGCGAAAATCACACATAGAGCTCAAGGCATTGTGTCGATAGCAACAAGATGGCATATGATGGCGACGATTTCTGCATCTCCCACATCAGACAACAAATGCCTCAATGTTCTTGATGCTGATGCTGATAAAACCTCACCAAAATCTGCTGATACCGATTCTGATTCATCCGAAATTTTCATTTCAAATGATTCACATGAGCCATCTCCTTTCCAAACCAGGCATGCTGTTGGTGGGTTGCATTAAAGTTTCTCCCTTCTTTTTTTGTTGCAAATTCAGGACATGATATTTCTTACACTCAACTATAAACTCAATGGTATGTGCAGTGACATATTTGCAACACAACAATGGAGGAATCACGCTTTTTGGTTTTGCACTTGACCGCGGATTGCTTCACACACTCTTTGCATTTGAATTCTCTTTGGTGTTGTGGATTCTCAGCAAAGTGGTGGTTCTGTCTTAAACACACACTTTTTACTAGAGGCGCAGTACAAATCATGAACCTTCATACCATATTTCACTCTAGATATGTAATGTATGTATATATTAGGAACTCTCTTATTTAACTAATTTTTTCCGTGAAAATGATGAAATCAATAGCATAGTAATAAGCTTTTCCACGAGCTTCTCAAATTGCGGTTTATCTATCTATGTATTTGGCACATATTCCATCGTCCATGATTCTGTATATACTTGCATTTCTAACCAAAAGATAACACATCTGACAAATACCCAGATTTGAGAAAGAGCAAACAACATAATTTTTGTGTTATAGAGAACACTTTTATGGATTTGTTTATAGTATGTTGTTGAAATAATTGCTTAACATATAAGAAAACCATAGTAAATACTGAAAAGAGCTCATGACCTCTGCAAATTACTGTAAAGAGTTGTCCATTGAACTAGCTTATACAAAAACTGATTACTGTCCAGGATTAGATAAAGAAAATGTCGAGAATGCTCACTATACTGCCAAGGCACACAAGAAGGGAGTCCTGTAACTATGTAGAAAAATGACAATATAAGTTCGGAAGTGCTGGATGCTCATTATATTTATCACTCAATATTCTACTCCGTCAGGAACATTTGTTCCTCCTTTCCCATTTGCTCACCGTATTGTACATGGGGATTTCCATTTTCAGTGCACATCTGGTTATTTACTTCCTCAATAATTGGCATTTGACAAAATCCCAAGTAAATGAAAATCATTTAACAAAAACCAAATGAACCACAAGATACAACAGCGAATAAGATCAACTAACATGCTTGCCTTTCAGCATTGAAGAAGCAAGTCAAACTTCATAATATTTACAGAAGATACGTGCAATGCAATATAAAATTATTATGTGGCTTAAGAGGAGGAACTTCGGGATAGAATGATGTATATTTCTTCAGTGCACAAATTAAAGATGTTCTATTTATCTTAATTCAAATGCAAGTAAGTATTGGTGAGATTTTGACAAATATATGGTCATGAAAATCCTTCAGAAAAAAAATATGGTCATGAAAAGCTTTTACAAGACAAAAACAATCAGCAAGTAGGACATTGCGAAACTCCACAATTGTCATAGAGGGAGGGATCCAAAGTGAATGACAAGTATTAATAATGGATAAGGATAACCAATTAAAATAAGAAAAAGGGTAAGCTTTGGGTGGGAGAATATTAAGCATACCTTACACTGCAAAGACATCAAGTAGGTCATTCTGATATGCAGCTTCAGCCTTTGCATCTGGATCTCTTCTTATATAATAATGTATGGGTTTTGGCGAGTTCTCAAACTCAGTTTGCATGCTGTAAATTTCAGCAACTCAATCTCACGGGAAATTGTATTAAATACCAGGTTTAAGGATGGAAGTCCCCAAAAATGAATATAATAATAGAAGGCGAATGCTAAGAGGCTTGGCCTGGACCTTGAGCAAGCGAGCCTGCTGGTTTTGTTAAAAGGCTGGCCATTATATCACCATTTCAAATTGGGCTTCTCAATTGAGAGGTTTCTGTTGGGTTTTTGGTTCCCTCGAAACATGAAATATTTTTGCTATGCTTCTCTTCCTCAACTTCACTGAAAAAAATGTATAATATGCTCAACTCAGAAATTTTCTTGATTTTGTTAGGGGATAATAAGGGGAAAAGTTTGAATTATGCACAGTTTTAAATGTATCATTGACTATATTTCCTCAAATGAAATCAGAGCAAAAGGTGTCCATGTACAGTGAATTTAAAGTTAGTTTGATGGGTGTGCAAGTGGCCTTCTTCGTAACTTGCAACTAACTCATTTTGTTGGCTTGGTTGTCCAAATATCACATGCAACTACATGTCTAGGTTCATTGCATCTCATTTTACCCAACAAATTTACATCAATCTTTTTTCGGTATTAAATTTCCACAAATGGACCACATCATTTACTATCTTATCCCAAAACTGAGGTACTCAATTGGCCCCCAACATTTTTGTTTATCCTTTACACTCCAGTAATACTCCCTCCCTAGCTTCCTCATCTATCATGTTACTTTTTCCACATAAATTCATTAACCAATCTAATTTTTCTCTTGTTAGGGGACAATTTACAACTAGAGAAACTACAAAAATATTTTTCCAAATTATACAACACTGAGTACAGAGAAAGAAAGAAATAGGAAAGCCCCAAAAGCGTGTGTAATAAAATCCCACTAATATTGACATCGTTCAGAATTCAAGATAAATAAACAAAAAAATAAAAGGAAAGTCCTTTCCTCACCTCGCCAAGTCCCTCGAAACCAGGAGAGATACAGAAAGGGGGGAAGAAGAATCCTGAAATCTAAGCTATACTTTTCCCCCTTCCCTTCCCTTCCATTGTTTGCCTTCCATTTCTCTCGTTTGTTACTCTCTTTTACCACTCTCATCTTCAACCTTTCTCCACCCCATCGATCCTCTATTTGTATTTCTCCATTTACACAGATTTGCCCCTTTTTTCCACTCGCTCTTCTTTCTTCCTTGTAAGTTTTTGTTTATCTCTTACTATTGTTTTCCTTTCCTTCAATTCTCCGTCATTCCATTTTTATTTGAATTTGTTCTATGATTCTATCCTTGTATTTGCGTTTTGAGTTTGACATTAGAGGGTAAAGGTAAAGTTGTCAAATTGATACATAGGAAACTCATTTTTCATATTTTAACTGAAAACTGTCGTTCTTTGGGTTCTTTCATTTTTTATATAGGGAAAACTGGGGATAAGCTGTTGTAAATTAAACTATTGATTACATTTGCTAGTATACGAATTTCTGACACTTGATTAGTGAGCAAACGGTTAATGTATCTCTTCTGTATACACTAGTCTTACAGCCATTAAATTGATTTGTGTACACCCCATATGGATTCCCTTTCGTCAAGTTCATACTATTATAACTTATGAGTAATGAAATTGGTGCAACAAAATATTATTCCTATTGTTATTATTCTGGGATGTTACCACCAATTTGGACCTTATTGGAGCCTAACCCATGTACAATGTTTGACCTTTGAGAAATTTGTTTTATCCTAGAATTTACTTTATGAAGTGTATTTGAAATTTCTAATGCTCAGGAGTCAAAGATGGTGTTCTGGGTTTTCGGGTATGGCTCGCTGGTGTGGAACCCAGGATTTGATTATGATGAGAAGATTATAGGATATATCAAGGACTACAGGCGTGTATTTGATCTTGGTATGCTTTCAATTAGCAGATAATGTTTAGCTATTAGTTATGGATGTATTTGGTGAGCTAATCATTGACATTTTTCATATTCCAGCACGTATTGATCATAGAGGCACACCCGAGAGTCCTGCATGAACTTGCACATTGGAAAGTGTTGAAGGAGCCATATGCGTAAGTTGATTCTGTCGCGTGTTTCATAATCATATTTATTTGTTCTAGGGATGATGGATGAATAATAATCTAATCTGTTATTCTTAATCTATGAAACTTGCTTGTTAATGTTTGTTACTTGAATTGACTGTGTTTTCCTTGTCTTATAGTGGGGTGCTGCACACTGTGTTCGAGGAGGACCTGAAAGAGAAAAATTGGCAATGGAGGTATTTGCATTTGCTGTGACCTCATCTCTAACTTACGTTGAGATTAGGATGATAGTTAGTAAACATGTTTTATTGGGAGATTAGATTTCTGGTGGACTGGTCCTATGTCGCATTTTTTTTTCAGTACGATGATTAGTTAGAAAGTTTTTGACTTGGTGTGATATATTAAGTTTCCTATTATGTGGAAATGTTACAATGGTGGATAAACGAATGCAGACTGAAGTTTTCATGTCTTTTTCCTATGTAGTATCTGGAGAGGAGAGAATGTGAATATGACATGAAAACCCTAGTAGACTTTTATAAGGTGAGTTATTGTATTTGTGTTGCTTTAGTTCTGTTTGTGAAATTGTCAATGCAGATATGTACTAATCTTTGTTTTTAGGAAGGGGATAGTGGGGAGCCTGCCTTGAAAGGAGTCATCGTGTAAGTTTGTTGCTCAGCCTATGTTAGTTTAGTGTTTGCTTAGTATTTCTTGGGCTTGACATTAGTGACTGTGCTTTTCCAGTTTCACTTCCACTCCGGATAAGGTATCAAACAAGTACTACTTGGGGCCTGCTCCCTTGGAGGAAATGGCTAGGTATGCTCAACTGCCTTATTGTTTTCCTGCAATGAGAATTGATTTATCATTCATTCCATGTTCATTTTCACACAGCCAAATTGCAACTGCGCAAGGACCTTGTGGAAACAATAGAGACTATCTATTCATGCTAGAAAAGGCATTGTTTGCTATTGGTCATGAGGAAGATATGGTGATAGAGCTAGCAAATGAAGTGAGGAAAGTGCTTGGAATTGCTGGGAAAGGGAGTTGCAAGCTGAAGAACATGACCCTAAAATCGCACTTGCCTGCCCTTCAACTGCGTGTGCTACCAGAAGCCGTTGTCTTATTGGACTCTTGAAAGCTTTCACTCACTTGTCTAACTCTCCTGTTCGCGTTTTTCCTTTCTTTCAGTTGCACTCCCTTTTATTTAGCACAAAAGTAACTGCTACCAAAGCATCTCTCTTTAATGAAATAAATCACATAGTCGTAGATATAAAAAGTTGTTTGCTTTATGCCGCTTCTTAATTTCTGTGTAGCATGTTTTATTTTTCCCTATTCCATGGCACAGTGCATTTAGTTCTCTTTGTAGCCTTGACTTATGTGTAGTCAATGGAATGGGAATAAGTTGGAGGGAAACTTCTGGGTCACAGCTTTGTGCCTACACATATTTCAAAAATGGATCCTAGGCAAAATAAAGGAGCATAGGTTTGCAGATACAACAAGAATTCGTTAACTATTAGAAGTCAATCCAATGAATTACCGTCGTCAAATGTGAATGACATTGAAAATCTTGCCCATTCAAACACAGATAATTCCTACTTGCTTTTTCCAGAAGTACTTGCCCATCCAACGGAGAGAGGTTTGGAGAATTGCATAACTGCCAACGCCAATCATGGAACATCATCACCACTCTTGCCAAATCAATGCTGTATATTCAAAATGTGACACGCGGTATTGAGGGGGTTGATGAGTGTATTTTTGCCAAATTAGGGGGTTGGTAGAAATTTTGCAAAGTTGAGGGTGACAAGTGATGAAAGTTGTCAAGTTTATGGTAGTATGTATCAAGTCAAAATTAAATAAACAAAGTTGCAATAAAACTGGGAGGATTAGACTACCATTTTCCCTCCATTGAATCTAAGCAAATAGCTCTAGCTAAATGATGCGCAAGACAATTATTCCTCCTAGTCACATGACTAAACAAACACGACACAAAAGTTTGAGACAAACTCTTACAATCATGAATAACAAACGATAAATAGGAAAAACCAAAATCATCCGACTATAATACAATCAAACTCCAAAATCAGTGTAATGCAAATTCTTCAACCTCGATAACGTTTCTAGAACCTAGAGAGCTTCAGCTTCGAGAATAGAACCTTTACCGTATCTTGCAGCAATAAAACCACCATTAGAGTTTTGAATAACAAGACCAAAACATGTAAACTCTCCGTCATTGAAAATTTTAAAAAAGGGACCAATGGAGGAGACCAATGAAAAACTTATTTCTTTTCTTGTAACTCTTATCTAATGTGCACAAAACAATTTTGACTTGACCAGTGAATCAAATATTTCAATCACGGAGGAACTAATACAAAAACTTTGAATTTTTCATGATCTGAGTACAATATCCAATTGTACTACGTATGTCCTGCCACTTATTTCAGGAACAATGCTAAGCCAAAGTAGTCTCAGATCATGGGGGATTACATTTAGAAGATCATGATTGAAGTTATTCAAGACTTATACTTTCAAAGACAGGTCTCTTGTAAACATCAAAATGGGGTAGATTATTGAAGGATGATCTCAGAAGGTGTTCTAATCCTTACTTCAAGAACTACCCTCAATAGCTAAGTTAATCTCAAAAGCAATACAAGTCTTTACTGCATTAGAAAAGAATGTATCTAAAGATAAAGATTGTATCAGAGGCTAGCTCCGCATCAAAAGATAAAGACCGCGTCAGAAGCTACAAGTCTCAGAGGATAGAAGTATCCTTTCTACAGAAATTAATTAAGAACAAATTAAATGCAAGATAATTATTTCAAATAATTTGAACAACAATCCTAAGGCACCAAGTGAGTCAACTTGCCATGCCTTGCATTTGATTCCGCGACGTCAAAAGTTGTTCCACCTGAAAAGGTTACATGGATGTTGACAACAAGGAGATAAAGTCACTTTTTCTTCTTCACAACAGACAACAAATATTGGCGGGACCTTCTCAATAACAAACTTAAAACAGAGGCTAAAATTAACCTTGCAACTTCTTTTTATCATATTTAAATAGCCTTGATCATCGCACTTAGCTTATCCTTAATCAATCTCCTTTAATTCTAACGGCTCCATATCTTAGTGACAATGAGAAGAAATCTACAAGAGTCTAAGATTAACAGATACATTGGAAGCCTATATAAAGGAGTGAAGTTCCAACATAGGAACTTGGTGAAGTTTTATAAGTTAAAGAACAATCAAGCTATCTTACATCTTTCAACTTCATCTTCAAGTCTTAGCAAACTTTCAATTCTAAACCCTTTGTAAAAGAGCTAATTTGAAGCAAAGTTCAGAAGCTCAAATCATTCTTAAAAATTCAATCTTGCACACACTTGCTTAGTTGTAAGTGAGTGTGGGGGAGCTTAGATACTAGTTGGATGATACTCCTAGTATTGGCGGTTACTCAAAGCCTAGATGCGATTGAAATATACTCTTGTATTGGTAAAGCTCAAAAGATGTAGAATCTAGGATGGTACTTCAATCTCTTGAGGCAGCATTGTAGAGGTTTATTCTCCACCTTAAAGAGAACCACTACTGGATTAACTCTTAGACAACGATTCCAAAGACTAGTTTAAGTAGAGGCTGAACCAGTATAAAAATATCATGTTTGCGATCTATGTACTCTACTTTTTATTTGTTGCATTCACGCTTATAAATCGTAAATAAAACTAGGTAAAACAATACTACGTTAGAGTACAGCCTTTGAAGAAAATCTTGACTAACCAAGTTTTACCCAGAAGCAACATCGAAAGCAATTTTCGATAACAACCTCTGAGGATCGTGAGTAACTCGAAAAGAGTCATTCATCCCCCCTGACTTGTTTAATTCACCCTACTAGGTCCAACAAATTCAATGCATATAATTTCAGAAAAATGCATCATTATCCCCCTTAACTTGACAACCAAAATCTGATATTACCCTTAACTTCCAAAAAGATCAAATATCCCCCTCAACTTAGTAAAAGTGAATCACTTAGCACACTCAACGTCATGTGTCAAAATCTAGTTGGTTTGACTTTTCAAAGATGTCATTTTCTGATTTTTCTCTTTCCAACCAAAATTTGATACATGACATTGAGCGGGAAAACTGATACATTTTTGTCAAGTTTAGGAGGTTGAATAAAACTTTTAAAAGTTCAAGGTGACATGCGATTTTTATTATCAAGTTAAGAAGGATGCTGATGTATTTAGCCTATAATTTCTTATACTAATTACTTCACTTGAGTTTACATAATATTTTTAATTGCCAATAAGTATTTTTTTTATTACCGAAAAGATGAGCTTATTCTAACACATATTAAAGAAAGATAAATGAAATTGTGGAATAGCCTCTATCAGTTTCAGTTGCTAATTGCTATATATAATCCATTTTCCAGCTAGCGAGGCTTCAAATTAATAATCGAAGTA
>CATIWQ010086171.1:0-17429 GCA_949673415.1 Euphorbia schlechtendalii | reverse complement strand
TAAGCTTTCATTCTCACAAACTAGTTAAAAAATGTCTAACTGGTATTTATCTAGTATGCAGCTAGTATTTAGCTATTAATGATCAAGTTTTTGCATTTTAGAAAAATTCCAGTTTGTAACTGGTATTATGCTGGTATACTGCTGGTATTTGGCTAGTAAACAACTAGTAATGATATTTTTTTAAGCTTTCATTCTGCACAAAACTAGTTAAAAAATGTCCAACTGGTATTTATCTAGTATGCAGCTAGTATTCAGTTACTAATGATCAAGTTTTTGTATTTTAGAAAAATTCTAGTTTGTAACTGGTATTATGCTGGTATACTGCTGGTATTTGGCTAGTAAACACCTAGTAATGAAATTTTTTTAAGCTTTCATTCTGCACAAATTAGTTAAAAAATGTTCAACTGGTATTTATCTAGTATGCAGCTAGTATTCATCTACTAATGATCAAGTTTCTGCATTTTGGAAAAATTCTAGTTTGTAACTAGTATTATGCTGGTATACAGCTGATATTTTGCTAGTAAACAACTAGTAATGAACAACCAAACTCTCTTTCGAAGCACTTGAAGTAGATTTCATAGAAGGTTTTTTTACCTTTCTGACCTTCTTATGAACAACCAAACTCTTGTTTTGAGAAGAAGTTTAGATGTCATAACTATCGGAAATAGGAACAAAAAATTGAGAAAAAATGAAGGATTGTGGTGAAAATTCGATTAGGAAGAGATTCAAAGGATTAAACAACAACCCGTAACACAGATTATGAAGAACGAGTTGTTGAGAAGCAGTTAAGGTTTGAAATCGTATCATAGAAAACCGAAATCTGAGAAATCGCAAGAACAAACACTTAGAAGAGTAGCAATTGAGAAATCGTGAGAGGATGTTAAATAATAAAACTCAAAAAATGTACAGAAGATAAAAGGAAGAAAGGAACGTACAAAAAGTAATTAATGAAAAGTTTTGACCTATTTAAGTTAAGGGTCAAACTTTTAAATGAAATAATTTTGAGGAGATAGTTCATAATTGACAAATTCCATTTAAATTTGTATAAGATAAAACTATATTTGAATGGAACAATTAGCAAATGTCTAAAATAAATAATTAAAAAAGAAACCAAGTAAAATAATATAGAAGAAGAGATGTCCTAAACGGAAAATGGTGACAAATATACCCAAAGTGTCCAACGCGCTCGTCTCCGCCAATCAAACGGCGCGTAGAATTAACTTTCTTTATATTCTAATCTCCGTAACGCTTCTTTTGCTTGCATCAGCCTTCTCTACCTAAAGAAGAGAAAGAAAACCACGAACAAGTCCCTTCTTCTCTTCATTCTCCTAGTAGGTCGATCAATCGAGATCTCACCTTCCGGATTCCCAGGTTTACTGCTTTCTTTTCATCTTACTTGAAGGTATTATTGATTTAGATCTCGGATTCTGCTTCTTTCATTCACTTTGATTTTTCAACTTTTTCGCTCTTAACCTCGTATCCTGCCATTTTAGGTCGATTGATCTAGTGTTTTACGGTGGTACTGGTTTAGGTTATCAATTTTGGGCGAATTTTACCGAAATCCTGGTTTGATAGGGAGTATTGTTGTAAAAGAAGAGAAAGCCATGAATTGAAGTTAGGTAGGAAGGGAGCGAGGGCGTGGCGTGAAGCGATGAATGTGAGCCATGCTTCCGTTCATCCGGTGGAAGATCCTCCGATTACGGACGGCGGAAACATTAACAATATCGCGCAGAGAGTGAGGATGAAGGACATGCAGGGTATGCCCGGCACTAAAGGTGGCCTTACTTTGCGTATCCTTCAGTTTATCTTCGCCGCTGCGGCTCTTGCTGTTATGGCAACCACTAGTGACTTCCCTTCGGTGACCGCTTTCTGGTAAGTTTTAACTCGCTGTGGTTCATGGGTTCTACTCTAAATTTCAATTTGGATGATTCTTATCTGCTAATGTGTAGTATAATTTTGGATGATTGTTATCTGCTAATGTGTAGTATAATTTTGGATGATTGGCTAAGACGCCGTTTCGCATATAGAAGTGAGCATAAGGACAAAAAATAATCCTTCTACCTAGGAAAATTATTTTGGAAAAGTTTGGCTAAATTAGGTTAATTTGGACCATTTTATTTGGACATTAGCTAAATTAGGAAGATTAGAATTCAGATTTAGTTATAGTAAATGAAATCCTAACGCGGAGGATCTCAATTTGCAATTGCTACGGACAAGATTCATGCTCTGGTTTCCAAGGAATAAGTAGGTTTTAGCAGTACTTCAGCTGCAGGCCTCCACTTTATATCCCTGAGATTTAGAATGAACCTTTTCTTATTCTAAGGATTGAAATGAAAGGACCATTTACTTGCTACATGTTTGCCTAACTTTTTGTGGCTCAGTAATCAACGATAGTATTGCTCAAACTATACGGACGAGTTTATACCCAGGTCCTTAGAAATTAGGACTATATACTCTAATGATGAATCCCACCCAGACCAATATACTGTCTGTACATCAATTTCATCTTGACCCGGTAAACAATTCTCTGTCCAATCATATGCAAATCAATTGAAACATTCTAAAAAATAAACTGATTTCTAGCAACCCAATGCAGTTAACTGTTGCAGAAATCGAAACATGCTTGACATTGAGCTAGGACGACTCATCATAATTTTTACTTGCTAAACCAAGGCAGTTGAGTTTACTTTGTTTGGTACTTTAATTTACTTGTATGTGGGGCTATAATCACACTCTAAGAGTTCGTTACTGAAATCTTTTTCATACACTGATTATTTTATTTGCACCTCATTGTTTTCTTCAAGTGAATGTGATAGAACTAAAGGTGATGCTGGTGCTGGTTAGTAAACATTTCAATATGGTTATTTATTTGAAGATAGCAGGAGTAATTGTCTCTTAGCCTTGCATCGCTAGAAAAGATTTGTGAAGAAAAATTCAATCATCTCAATGATATCAGCATAGTGCAATAGTGAAATAACCTGTTTAGCTAATCTGTCGTTTTCTCCCACTAATTCTATATATGGATTGAGAAACTTAACGTCGAAATGTGAGAGCTTCTTGAGTCAATTTTCCCCTCTATGTCAAATTATTTACAAGAAAGTGGGAAGTCTTTTCTAGTTTCTCGATTATTTGTCACTTTCAAGTTCCTGTGAATCTTGAGTGTTTGACTATTTTCTCTGCAAATGCTATTGCACTTATCTATTATACTGACAGAAGAACAAAGGTTTTTTTATACCAATTATGCATTGTTATTATCTATTTTATACCTAAGTTGCCAGTTTCTTTTATGACTTTAAATCTTTCTGATGTTTGATGCATCAGCTACCTTGTTGCGGCTGCTGGTTTGCAGTCTTTGTGGAGCCTTTCTTTAGCTATTGTTGACATATACGCTCTCTTGGTGATGCGGTCCTTGCAGAATTATCGAGTTGTCTGCTTGTTTGCTGTTGGTGATGGGGTAAGAATATGATAATGATTGTGAATAAGAACAGTAGATACATATCTTTTTCTGTATATTCTATATCTTAATTACTTATTGACATTCATGGTGATGTGTTAGTAGTATTTAAGGTGTTTTGAAGTGCTTGTTACTACTCATTAAAAATTCTTCCTTGCAAGTTTCTTTGATATATCTAGTGAAAAGCAATACTGAATTATTCTTTCACCCTTGCATCAGTACATTCAAGTCTTCAGTAATAGGCTAATGGCCTTATATGTCCAACGCTACATTGCATATTGATTTTTTAGTTTTACCTCTCTGTACATTCTATGTTAACATTTTGCTTGCTCATTCTGTAATGCACTGCACTGCATATTGTCATGTAGATAGCAGAAACTTAGAGAACATTGCACCTTACTCTTGTGATTTCGTTACTATTACCACAAACCGCTGCTGGTTGGAGCAAGTCGAAATTGATACAAGATTATTTGGAATAAACTCTTTTCGCAGAGCAGCTTTGTGTATGTATACTCAAGAGATCATTTTGATTTGAGCAGCTTTACAACTGACCTGATAACTGATTTACCATATTTCATTTGAGTTGTGACGACTCCCGTAGTATGGCTTTGTAATTTTAAAAAATGTGAATAATATCCCTACATTTTTATGATATAATACTCTCCCCCTGTTTCTCCTATGTTGTTTCATGCTATCAGTTCCCTGTTTCGTTTCCCTAGATGTCACACAACGTTGAAAGTTCACATTTTTGTATGCGATATGCTCGACGTCTCCATGTGCTGCTAATTGCTTAATTTATTTGCCTAATTTATGTGCTTATAATAAGGTTCCATTGTTGTGCAGATTACATCCACTCTTACATTTGCTGCAGCTTGTGCTTCTGCTGGCATCACAGTCCTCATTGATAACGATCTCGGAAGCTGTCCTCAAAATCACTGCGTCCAGTTCGAAACTGCAACTGCCATGGCTTTTATCAGTTGGTTTACTGCTTTGCCATCTTTTCTCCTCAACTTTTGGTCTTTGGCGTCCCGATGACAAAAAAAAAAAGATTTTTCTAGAGACAATAGAGAACAACTATTGGCATTTATGTGTTAGCAATTTGAATACATGGTTTTTTTCTTTAATGTTTTTTGTCAAACCTGTTGTGTACTCCAGATCGCAAGAACTGTGAACTTTTGTTCTCGTCTTGTACGTTAGAATACGAGGTGTATATTCGGGGATATTGTCAAGTTTACTATATTGTTGAGGAAATGGATTTCATTGGGTAGATTTTGAGATGTAGAAATTTGATGGAACAGCGAATCCAAGTGAAACCTGAAACTGCATGACATTGCAGTTTAGATGTTTACTTGAGTGATATCTGGCAGTCTTGATGATGCGAATAAAAGAAAAGCTGAACTTTTAATCCTTTATAATGTATTTATTTGTCCAATTAATATTTGCTAAAATCAATGTATGTTAAAAACATCTATTTTTGTCTCCAAACAATAAAACGTTGCCAAAAACTATTATAATTAACCAATCTGATATTAGATTTTTGTTGTTCACTAAAACTTTCATAACTTATAGATGTGACGAAAAATTAAAATTGTTTGTAGTTTTATATGTTTAGCCACATAAAAAACATAACAGAGAATTATTATAATTTGTTGTAGCTCCAAATTACTAGTTCTCTGTGTTTAACCATATAATAAAAGGAATTATACGATGAGAAAAGATTCTCTAACATTAATTTAAAGAAAAATATGAGAAAGAGAAACTCATTTTAATGCTGTAATGTTGAATCAATCTCATAAATCTATTTTGAAATCAAGGTTATAAGTGTTTCAAATTCACATGAGATCTATTTTGCAGCATTAGAGGATCCTCACTTATCCAATACGAAAGTACATCCATTGTAAATTGAAATTATTTGCTATGAATAATATAATTTGTATATTTTTAGTAGAACCCAAAAAATGACTTGTATGCTTGATTGTAAACTTGCTTCAGAGTATGAACAGATTGTTTGTCTGTGTAAACTTATGTTTAGTTTTGTCATATAATAGTTGCATTTATATGGTCAATTATGTTGGGTAACATATATAATAATCTTACATCTTCCTTCATAATTTAATAAAGAGTGACACGTTACTGTGAATTGATGTTTAATTAGCTGATTTTTTTTGTTGTGTTCCATGAGCTGATTAAGTATATGTATCATCACTTATTAATAAAGTCAAAGTCTTACACTCAGGAAAACCGATGAGACCACTTCAAAGTGAGATCAAATTTTATGTGTGAAAAGACATTTTAAATAATGTTTTACATGTGCTAATGTTAGATGAGTTGGCAAAACGGTTGATAGGTCTGTAAAGGTAAAATAATAATATCCTTTTCTAAAAATTATGTCATTCTTCGATTCAGGCAAGCAATGACATATCATGCATACGAATTTATATGCACGACAATTTTCATTTTTTTTCCAACTTTTTATGAAAGAACAAACAATATTTCACTTTCCAGTTTTTTCAAATTTTGGAAATTAAATTACTCTTTAATCTCAATATGCAACCACCATGCAACCAAGGTAAGGAAAACATGATAAAATAAAAAAAAATTAAATTAATATAAAGCAAACCTGGCTGGGACTGGGGTTTAAGCATTACAAAATTTCTCTTTTTCTTAACCATTAGCTTTTTTTTAATGGAAATTACAATCAAACAAATGACCAGTTCACAAACGAAAACGCAAGGCAATGTACAGTGTTCTCATCTGCAGCTGCTACTTTCCACGCAATGGCTTGCTCGTACGAAACATGCCGCCCCATTGTCGACATGCATATTCCACCAGGCAAGTACGCAAATCCCTGCTTTTACAACAAAATTAAACTACAGATTTTATATCACACGTACTTTTTTAAAAAACCAAAGATTTTGATTTACCTGTTGCATTAACTTAGCGAAGTCCTCACAGAGTGCTTTGCGACCCGATTCATCGAATATTTTGTCCAATGTGATGTCTTGTAGAGCTACTAGAGTCGTCTCGAGCATGTCCAGCCCAGCCTGGTTGGCGAAGATGAAGACCGGCTGTGACTGCGATATTGCACATAATTTGAAATCCAAGCATTAATATAAACATTTTCGCCATCAGATACATGATAATTTCGTAACCTAAAACGTAACTGTACCTTCAATGAACAACACAGAATGGCATCCTGATGTTGCCATAGAATTTTCAATATCGTATCTTCGCCAAGAGAATCTGACCTCAGCAACTCGGCGCCTAAATAGAAACTGAAGAACAAAAACAACATAAGATAAGAAATCGGTTTATGATCATGTTATGTGGTAAAGTGTCCCACATTGGTTGAAAGGTCATTTGATGCGAGTTTATAGGTTATTGTGGGACTAGTCTTTTCATTAGCTTTCATTTAACCTAGACTTAATGCATCACTAGGTATATGAACTTGTCCTAAAAAACCTAATAACCTCTATAATAAGATGCGGAGTTTTTCAGACACATAATCGGGCGGTTTAGGCAAAAAGAGTAACGAAACCCAGAAAAGTGTTGCCAAAGACCGGAAAAGTGTCACCGAAGTCTAGAAAATTGTTGCTACATGAATTTTTAATTATTATAAAAAAATTTATGTGTTTGTTAAATTTATTATTGTAATTCATTACTAAATATTAAATATTTAAATATAATACTCCGCCTAGTCCCCAAGTAATCCCCGCCTAGGCCTCCGGAGGGGCTAGCCTCCCGACTGGAGCCTAGCGCCTTTCAAAACACTGTCAATAACAAATCAATGAGACGAGATCGAGTTACCTATAACTTTGACAGATCCAGTGAGCTAAAGTAACCGCTTCAGGAGATCCGGGAGATAATTTCGGCCCGACAGCTGGGCCCACTCCCGATGGGGATATAGCCATCGCGACCCTTTGGACCGAAGAAATCACACTGCGAACATACTGGCGGGCCATGGTGGCGACATTTTCCTGTAAATTGCTCTCGAAAGGGAACTGGAAGGCGATCGTCAACACCGAGCGTGTACCCTGCGATGCTGACGAGGCATCCCCCGTGGCAGGGTTTGTTGCGGCGCCGACTTCCAGACTCGAAGTGAGATCTAGCGTGCGTGAAGAAGTATTCAGCGCGTCGTGCGTATTTTTCTGCAAAAAAAAATGACATAATTAGTCACAATGCTCGACATATCGTTGTTTTAAAATGCAGAAAAAGAAAGACGAGACTTTACTGTTTTGGAATCTACTGGAATGATGCGGAAACCGGAAGGTAATAGCGGAGCATCATCGGGGAACATTTCGTCGATCGGGGCAAAGACGAGTTCAGAACAGGCTCCAACCGCATTCTCATCGATTCCGCTGCATATCTGCGACAAAACAAGTAATGCCATTGATGAAAATTAAGTTTTAAGGTTGTATTATCCATAGTTATCAAAATCGTACAATTCAAAATAGGCTTAAAATCGTGACAGAATCGTATCCGAATCTTAATTCATGATTCATATATGGGATTTCGATTCTCGATTTGACAATTATGGTAATATCCTATAATAAAATTTTAATATGATTCCTGAATGTTTTACAATATTACTACCTGTAAGAGATGAATGTCCCTCGAAACAAAAGCATCTTCCTGGGCGATGGAATGACCTTCCAGTCTGATAACTTCGAGCAACTGTAACAAGAGATTCGGTTTTTAAAAAACAAACACTTTAACATCTACAAAACTAAACCAAAAGGATGGGAAAATAATCGATATATACTTCTTCATTTTCAATCGTGTGGCCAAGAGGCATAATGATTTGGCTGCCGGTGAACCTAGTAGGCCGCATTCCCGGAAAAGCATATGAACCGGTTTTCAGTGACGCCGCGGAGTAGGCGTCGACATTAAAATCAGCCCATTCAGAACGGTGCTCTCTTAGGAACCGCACCAACACTGCAGCCGGGACATTCTAGCATCAAAGAAATGAACAGTTTCGGTAAGTTCAAGGCCCAAACACATACTACAAAAAAATACACATGAGAATAAGTTTGAGTAATTGTAAGATGTATTGCGACTCGAGCTCGAAGAATGAGCACTTAAAATTACTCCCTCCATTTCAAAATAAAGGTCAGTCTTTGTAAATACCAAGATCACATTAATTAAAGAAATAAAAAATACTTATTTACCCCCTACGACTTTTGTTAATTTGAAAGTTGATAGGATACTTTATTCTTTTTGTCATATTCAATGTGCATAAAATGGACAAAATGTTCAGAAAAGTGCATTGGAATCCGAAAACGACACTTATTTTGAAATTTTTCTAAGATCCTAAAGCGAAATTTATTATGAAACTGAGGGGGTACAAAATAACGAGAACTCGTGTCATTTTTTTACCTTGCATGTTTTTTTTTCACACTAAACCATGTATTGGGCTAAAAACAAAGTCAAAAACATATTATATGAAAATGTGAACATCTAGAAGTTCCACTATAGGAAATAAGAAGAACTGAAAATATTGAAGAAATCTAGATTATTAAGCTTACTTGTAACAGCATGGAAGCTTTAGCACATAGGATTCCTCCAAGGTATGCCAAAGAATTGGCAGGATTCGATGTGCTGCTCAAGCTCTTGGTTGAATTAATCGCAATTATTACATCTTCTGCTCCATCGCAACTCATCAGCGACCAACCATCGTCATTGAACCCATTTATAGCATCATTAAACCCTCTTACATCAAACGAGAAAAACAAAATCAGAAAATTTAAGCTCCCAAACTCGAAAAAATGACTTCAGAATCATACAATACCTGCTTAATCTTTGGCTAAAAGTTCTCAAAACAGCCGGTTGTCTCCCTAAACCATATACCACCTCACCGCTGGTCTCTTGAGCTATTTGCCTGATATAACGTAAAGCCTACAAAGACAAAAGTTGATTAGAATCATCGCAAGCCATTGAATAAATTAACCCTTTTTGGCTAACCAAAACACTCACTGCAATTGTCATTTTCTGTGCCACTACTTTAGATGACTCGTACAACGGCCGCAGCACTTCAGGCACGCTCCATGCCTGAAAGAAAAAAAGAACTAAAAAAAAATTAGCAAAAAAAGGAAAACTCAAAGAATTCAAAATTCAGTATCCGAAAAAATTAACCTCGAGATTCAAATGATCCACTATGTGAATAATGGATCCTCCTCCATCACATGGGCGAATCAAGTAGCCACTAGGAAGCACTTCAGCCCTCACAAACTGAGAAGCAGCCGCTGCATTTGGACCAGCCCCAGACCCCGAGAGAGATCTCTCACATATCTGACTCACAAATCATACGTAGAAAGAAATTACACAAAAAAGCTCTAAACTTTGAAGCTAGCAAGAAAAAGGCGTGCATACCACAAGACTGCCGTTGTCCAAGGTTGTTGTATATCTCAGAGTCCAGAAATCCCTTGCAGGAGCCAGAGTAGTCGGAGCATATACCTGAAAAATCAAATCAAAGAAGGTGGCTTTAGTGTAATTCGAAGCAGCACAAGTCGAGGCCTAGCAAGATTGGTTTACCTGGCTGTAAATGAGTTCGATTGTACCACCGTTTCCAGCAGGAAACATTGTGAAAACTTCTAGGCTCCGACAATCCCGGAACCAAGATGGCCGATCTTTGAGGATCTCCGCAATCTGTCATTTTTTTTTAGATCCAACCAGTAAAAATGCATGAACACTATAGAGAACAAAAGGATTTGTCTTGAAATACAAGGATATGTGAAAAAGAATGTACCTTTGTGGGTTCTAAGCTCACAAGACCGCAGGCTCGGGCTGCAACACCGCTACAACTTTGTGAGATGGCAAAGATACCAACAGAATCCGGACCAGGCTGTCAATAACGAATTACATTAACACGGGTTTCCATAAAGTGCTAGTTTTTATTTGAAATGATTAGCGGAAAGCATTGAAGAAGGTAAAGAACCTTCATCCCAGGCATCTGGACCCAATCAACAGCAGTTCCTGTCGCCTTTGAAAGGAACTCTGCCAAGGTCTCCTCAGCTATCGAGAGGAGTCTGCCCATAAAAATAGAAAAATATCTTAGTTTAACTTTAACCAGTCAAAGATATCGATGTAATGGGGTTCGTAAAACTACCCAGCAGGGTTATTGGCATCTCTTAGTGAATGTTGAGGAGTCGTAACAACTGAATCACAACTTGCATCCGTTCCTGTTGGTGCCTGCAAAAAGATCAATTCGTAAGTTTAAATGAAATGACTAAAAAGTAAAAACAACAAATATAAGTAGATCTTAGTTACATGAATTGCAAAAGTTTATAAGATGGGTTCTATGTGTTGTTTCATATTGAAAAAAAAAGGAAAACCTTTCTAGAATCAATTCCACTTACAGATCGGAAAAAGATACTATAAACTCAAGAATTAGAAAAAATGGAAAGAAATCAGACTTACTGTTTGTAATTGTTGGCGCATGAAACCGTTCTCACAAACCAGCTGAGACACTTGTTTTTGGAGGCGATCATTCTCTTCCATCAACAGCTTATTCATTGCTGTTAATTTTCGGTTAACTGTCTGTAGTCTTGAAGATTCCTTCCTTTGTTTCTCTCGGCACCTGCACAATTATACACCTTTTACTCTCAGCTTTCATGAAGCACCAATTTAAGTACAAAAAAACACACATCCTTCTCTTTTCGATCTCAAGATTCCAACTTTTTCAAAAACCCATTTGAAAGAACAGCACTCAAACTCAAATTTAACTGACCTTAGATCAGAAATAATGCATAATTGTGAGCAAAGAAGAAACCACATCAAGCAAGCTCAATTTACTACCACATTCAACCAAGTTTGCAACTGTAGAACTAAAATAGTCAACAACAGGCACAGACACGTAATTCTGGTCTTCTCAGAACCCAGAACTTTGAAATTCTCAAAATGAAAATTAATTACAAACATAGCTATATGCACCAAAAGTTTACGCATGTGATGTAGCAAAAAAGGATCGTACTTGAGAAGTTCTTAAATCTCACAAGACGACAATCAAAAAAAGAAAATAGGGGAAAAGGAAACCAAACAAAGATATATTGTTATCTCAGTATGTAGAATAAAATGATAGCAGCGGCATATGTTAACCTGCGGTTTTGAAACCAGACTTTGATCTGTTTGGGTTCGATGTTAGACAAAATGGGGCACTCCCTGATCAACTGCTGCCTTCTTAACGAGCTAGGCTTGGGGCACTCGGCGTACACTCTTTCAAGAGCCTCCACTTGCTCCGCCGTGTACCGGACGTACTTTCCGGAATCCGTTAGGTGCTTGTTTATGCTACCGCTGCTGCTCTCTCGATGATGCGCCACCATCGCCATTTTCACTGACCCGAATCAACAACAAAACACAAGCTTCTTCTCTGATTCCCTTCCTTCAAACAAGAGAGGCTTAAAGATTCTGTCCCCTCACTAAAGCCCCTTCCTTTTAAAGATGTAAGAGAATCGTTTGAGCTTATCAAAGAATCTAGATACTCAAAAAAAAAAAAAAAAACAAAAGAGAAAAAAAAGTACAGGTTGGTCACAGTCTTAAAAGCAAAAGGGAGCTGAAGAATCAATCACTGAAGCGTACAGGCGATACAAAATATTCTCCATGACTTGTTCAGAAACTCAACCAAAGTTTCAAACTTTAAGCGAAACCCAACTCAATTCTCTCCTTTTTTTACCCTGATTTGATCTAAACACTGAGAGGAAAAAGGTAGAGAAGAGTAAACAAAGGGCCTTCTCCAGAAAGATAGGCGATTGAGATTGGCATCATAGAGAAGAAGAAGAGAAGGTGTTGGTTCTAGAGAAGGAAAAAGCAGAAAAAGAAAGAAACATGGAGAGAAAGAAGAACCCTAACCATAACTGGGATGAAGAGAAGAAAAATGGAGAAAAAAGAAGATTTATTTGAAGAGAGAGAAGAGGTGGTGACAGTGAGTGATCTTTGTCTGAGCTTCATACAGTAGTATATAAAACATTGCAGTTTCATTTGCACGCATACCGACAAACTTACCAGTTTTCTTTATTATTTCTCTTCTTTTACTTCTTTCTCCCTGCCCTTTCTCTACTTTTACATCTTTGCCCCCACTCCCCCTTCTCTGTTTATGAAATTGTGGTTGTTTGGTTGTAAAATTTTTTAAATTGGAAAATTAGAAAATAATTTTCAGAATTTTTTATTTTATGTTTTATTTTAGAAAATAGTTTTTTTGATGTTTTCTAAAATTTTTCAAAATTGAATAACATACAAATTTTATCACAATACTCTATTATTTAATTTATTTTTCCTAATATATATAGTTACATAGTAAATTGTTAATAAATAAGCAAATAATTATTTTTATTAATATACTCTTAGTTTATTTATTTAACCATTTTTCCAATTTACATAGAATTTTTTATTGAATACTTTACTTAATTTTATTCGCTTATATTTTTTAATTAATAAAATTTTAAATTAATATTTATTATTTAAGTAGTAAAAAATTGTATATTGAAAATTAATTATATGTGAATATTTCTTTATGCTTTCAATATTTCAATTCATCATTTAGGATATCGAAAATTGTAAAATTTGATTAAAAAGATCACTAAAACATGAAAATTAAATCTCAAATAAAGATGTTTTCATAAATGTAGACCAATTAAATAAAACTATAAATTGGTAAACTTGAAGCATATTCATCATAAAAATTGCACAGTGTGATAAGTTTCAAAGGTGTTAAAGGTAATATTTGTAATTTTCAAAACAATACCAAAATACACATGAATTAACTTATATTTATAACTGAATTAAAAGAATGTACTTTATCATTTTTTAGTTTAAAATTTATATTTATTTATAGTGTAATATTATTTTTATCATTTCTAGTGTTTTAACAAGTAAAGAATATTATTCAATTTTTTAAAAACATGAAAAAACTGGATTAATAAACAAAAATGAACATGTTTTCTGTTTTTTAATTTTCTATTTAGAAAATTGAAAACTTAAAAATTTTGAAAATGAAAAGAAAATTGGAAATGGAAAAAGAAAACATTTTCTGAAACCATACAAACCCTAAAAATTAGGTGAATTTTATGAAGTAGATATTTCGATGATTGCATATTCTAAGTTCAAAATAAGTTTTTTTTGTACTAGATGTACAATTAAATATAACTGACATATAAAAATAACGGTAAATATATTTGATACGAGAATATAAGTATGTAATTGAAAAACAAAATTATTTTATCGTTTAGTATGGAAATATTTTTTAATCGAAGAGGTAAAAGTAGATGTTGAATAAAATGAATATAACCATGATACATTTATTTCAATCAACACATAGCTATAAAGTTCAAAAGAATAAATAAATTATGTATCATTGATATCAGGAATTTAAAAGTAATACTATAAATTAATAATTAACAACAAAAATAAATACATAATTAAGGTTATAAGATGTGTGTTGATCACTGAACGTAAATGATGGTTGAATAGTGAGCAGTTTATGGGAAAAATTAAAAGTAATAAAAGGTCATGACATATATTTATATATTAAACAATTAATTATTAATGTGTTTGTTGGAAATAAGAGGATGAGGGCAAAAAATTAAAGACATTAAAAATAGTAGATATGGGAATTGAAGAATATTTATCTTTTCTTTTTGTAATTATTTGAAGACTGATTGGGGTATTAAACAAAGTTTGACACCAGTTTTGTTGTTTTCTCAACTGCATTGGACCAATTAAACTCTTCCGTTACCCTTTGTCCTTTATCTTTTTCTAATAAAGTTGCCTTATTTTTGCATTTTTCTGATTCCCTTCCAAATAAAACATCTAATTGTTCATTCAAATTATATATTAAAAAAATATTTTATCTGCATTTTTTACTTTCTGAAACAAAATAACGTGGAATCAACATTAAAGAACAAGCTTGGGTTATTGTTCTTCATCCACGGTGAAGGTCATTGGAGAGTTCTGAGATGATATTTTTAAATGGTACGAATATAAGAATACCTCGTAGTTATTGTAAATCTTTCGTTACCTCTACAATATTAGTAGATATATCATATAATTTTATTTGTGCTGTATTAATTTTAATTGAGACGAAATGGATGATGGAAGGAAATATTTTTTGTTTCAATAGACATAAACAGTGAATACATCAATAACAAAGTTTGAACAAATATATATATATATATATTACTGGTAATTACTTGTTTTACTAAATTTATATTAGGGTATAATTTGAATTCGGCAATTGTTAATTAGCCCATGACATGTAGCCTAACACAAGTGGCATTTGGGTCTGCGCAGAATTCATGATATCGGAAAGTGTTGGGTTCAATAACTTGAGTGATAAGTGGGGTTGAACTTATCTAACACAAAATCAATTGATTTGTGTTAAGATTTAACTTTATTCAATTTACCACTCTTTTTTTAAGCATTTGTAGGTGTCAGAATTCGAACTTTAGTCACTCCACCCAGTTCGTGGACGTGGAATATTATCACTCTTTGTTATTGTTTATTACCATTGTAGGATACTATGTCTACATTTTGTAGAGATTTTCGTGTCTATATATTTTACTAATAATATGTATACAGTTAAAAAAATATAATATATTTTTTATAACTGAATTATTCTACTAATAATATATTTATGTATTTATTTTAAAATAATATTTTACTCTCCTCCATAGATTAAATGAATCTAAATGTTACCCCTTCTCAAAGTTTTTTGTAAACTTTATGTAAAGTTGGTGCTCCCTCCGGTTTTTTAAAGTGTCATTTTAAATTTTTTTATCAAAACCAATAAAATATTTATTATGTCATGAAATTGATTTATATCCTCTGTAAATTTCTATTTCTTCCTAATTACTAACTTATAATTTATCAATACATAATCTTTTTATTAATTAATACAAGGGTAAATTGAAAAATCGTTGTAAATGTTTCATTGATAATCTAAAGTAACATTTTAAAACAACAAAAATAAAAATGCTAAATGGACACTTAAAATTGACCAGTTAAGATTTTATATGTGACTTCTAAAGATCACTTGAAACAATAACTTATATGGTGAATTTCTTAGTTAGTGGTTAAAAATTTTGTTTGTGACTTCGAAGGTTTTATAATCAAGTCAAATGTATAATGGGTGGAAATGAAAATTTTCCCTGCAATTAATGTACAATTATATAACTAAATTATTAGTATTAATTTATATAATTCTTATTATAAAATACATTACATAATTTATACGATCGGGATATAATATCAATTATAAATTCTCACTAATTTTTTTTTGCAAACGCAGTAGCATATTTAGAATGTAGAAAATAACATGCATAAGTTTATCATATGACCCAAATAAGGCTAAGCATCAAATTCCGGTTTGAGAGGGGAAAGAGTGCGGTAATACTATGTTTAATTTAATTTTTTAATTTGAGAAAGATAAATACCGCGTCTATCTCAATTTAAATGTCTTTTCTCAATTTTACCCTAAAGTTAAGAATTGATACAGAAGGACAAAATTAACCATTTGTATTTATTATATTGACTAATCGAGTAATAATAAATTATCTCTTCTTTAACCATCTTTTCTTATATTTAGTATTTATAGAATTTTATTCCATTTTAATTATTCTTTTCGTGTCCTTATTATACTCACTTTTTAATTATTGAATTTAAAATTTATGAATGAAAAATGATTATTGCGCCAAATTAATTAATTATTATTAATATGGACAGATTTGAAAGAAAAATAAAATAAATTTCTTAAACATAGAGAATAGAATTGATTATTATTAGTATTATTATTAATGGTAGAAATGGAAAAATGATGGAAAAAATCAACATATGACAATTAAATTGGGAATGGATTAAAAGGTTAAAAAGATAATTAAATTGGGATGGAAGGAGCCTAATTATAGTGTGAGCTATGGTAACTTTGTTTTCAAGAAAGTTTATTTTAATTTATTTTTTATCATCATTAAATCAATATTTACATGCATCATTGAATCAATGTTGGATAAGGATCAAAGTAGTTGATATTTTGTTTTTAACAAATGCATCATGGAATTTGCTATTAACTAAACTACTGAAATGTACAAGGGGCTCAAATTTATAACTTTTTTTGAAATTCAAAATTTTACTGGTAATGGTGTTTTCCATTGGTATTTTTTTAACTTTTGGATTAAAATATTGATTTTAAATTATAAAAAACTTAAAAATAATGATTTTAGATGTTTCTTATTATTGTCGTAAGTGACTTATAAGTGATTAAAGTGTTTGGTAAAATAAATTATAAGTTAAGAAAACTAAGAAGTATCTGCTAAAACTTAAGTTGCTTATAATTGATTTAAATAAACTGAAAAAACCTTATTAAACATTTATATTACTTATACGTAAAATTGTAAGCTGTACTTCAGAAAGGTGTTTATGAGTGAGTTATTTTGGCTGAAATATAAGTAATGATTATCACCCTTACAATTTTAAAATTGAAAAATATTTTATTATTTTTAATGTTTTATGCTAAAAATGTCAAATACGAACATGTCAATGCCTGTATTGTATATGAGTAGTTACGATAATTCAAGTCCTCAATGTGGAGGTTTGTATTAGTGTAAAATTGGAAATTTTACCAATTGCATGTTTCTGATTAATTATTGGTGTTTTCTTTTCCCATAAATGGAGTAAAGTCTCCATCGTTTTCTTTTATTGCAAATGAATATACAAACTACAGCCAAATTGCCGTAACTTTATGTATTGCCCTACAAATAATTATGGGTATGATTTGGAATTAATAATATGTTTTTTTATATGTTTAATCATAACTCTTAACATTTTTCTGGAAATAAAGGGTTGAAACAATGCCGTTTTAATTTAACTAAAACAACATTTGAGATATGTTGTGCATGCATATTGCAACCTTATGCCTACAAAATGCGCGTACTAATAGTTGAACTGCCTTGATTATTTGTATTTTTTTGTTTTCAAATACATCCATTAGTAT
>CATIWQ010086140.1:0-15143 GCA_949673415.1 Euphorbia schlechtendalii | reverse complement strand
TGAGTTTCAAACCCATATACACCATACAATTTCAAAATAATATAAAAAAAGAAAACTTACCTTCGAGAAGAAAAATTCGATTATTTTCTACGCTGCCGTCATCGTCGTCTGGTCGCTGATGTAGATTACTATTGCGATTTTGTCAGTTAAATGATGTTTTAATGGAGATGCGAGGTTGAAGAAGGGTTAAGCCGATTAGTAGTTTTCCTATTTTGTTGCTGTTTGAATCCTATATGGAAAGCTTCCGCGAATCATGGTTTTGATTCATTAGTGGAGATAAACGTGGACTGGTAGTTAATTAGAGAGAGAAAAAAATTTAAAAAAGGGTATTTTGTTAATTAATTTATTCAATTGGGGTATTTTATTAATTGCATGGGTGTAAGCATGAAACTCTTATCTCATATGGGATATTTATATAAAAAACCCAAAATATAAAGACTTTTTAACTTTAGTAATTTTTAAAAAGTTTATTTGTAATTATTTCTATAGTTAGCATTACAACTTTTTAATCTGGTTATTAAGATCAATTATTGTTCAATTTTTTTCATCTGTCATATTTCCATTGTTCTCACTTGATAATCAAAATCAAATTGATGATCTTGGGATAATCAGCAAATCTATTTTCTCTACTGTAAAATTATGTTTTTATACAATGGTTAATCAATTAATTGTCTTTTGGTCGTTTTGACTCTTGTTCTATCAATCATTTGGGAGTTACACTATTAGCCCAGATTGTATACGAAACCATGCTCAACAACGCAAAAGTTGGCCCTTTCGCCCTATAAACGGGTAAAAATAAAGGGTAAAATGGTCCATTTTAATAGTATTTTATGTTTAGTAAGAAGTTAAAGAGACTTTGAAATAACATGCAAAGGTTCATTTTATTGAAAATAACTCCTAGAATTTTATTTATTTTTTTTAATAATATCTAGGATCGGGTGTTTTCTTAATAATAGCAGGTTGTATGTTTCATTAAAAAAACTCCACTTTGAATATAAATAATATATAATGGCAAATTAATATGTTTGATTAATTAACTAACGCTTTCATCGTTATCTTGCTTTTTAAGTATAGAGTTAATTTTTTTTTCAAGCTTTCTTCTTCCTCCTCCTCTTTTCATGTATTTTTTATTTATAGTTCTTGTATTAAATAATCAAAATTGTTATTTTGATTTTGTTAAAGATCTTGTTTGAATTTTCCAATATACATTGTTATGTATAGATTTTGTTTAATTTTTCTGACTTACATACTTAAGTATTTATCAACATGTACTCCATTCTTCAATATTTATGTTTTTTATTAATGAGGACTAGTTACCTTTTTTGCATTATAGAAATGGAAGAAATTGATAAACAATCCAATTTGCAATGAAAAATATTCATGGTTTGGCTTTGTTTTTTTTTCTTCATGCGTGTCTTTCTACCGAGAGTGCTTCATAGCAGTTTGTTTAGAATTTGACAATAATGCTAAAATTACCGAATTTTGATCCATTAATAAGATCCAACGGAATAATTTTTTCATTGTTTTAATTGTACTTATAAAATTTTATATTTAATAAGAAATTAGTGGTGTGGGGAAATGCGCTAGAGAGTAAAGGATTTAGGTAAGTATGAGCAGAACAGAGTGCATGCATTATAAGTTTAGTAAAGACAAAGCATGGGTGAGAGAAATAAAATTAGATTATACAATTGTAGTAAACTGTAAAAGTTTTAAGTATTTAGGTTCTACTTTTCAAGAGGATGGGATGATTAAATGATGATGTAATTCATATGTTCAATGTTGGATGGTTGAAATAGAGAAATGCCACAAGAATTTTGTGTGATAATAAGATACATATGAAATTAAAAAGAAAATTTTATAGAACAGTTGTTAGACCAGCCATGGCATACGAGAGTGATTATAGGGCGACTAAAGCACAACATATTCAGAGGATGAGTGTATTTGAAATAAGGGTGCTTAGGTGGATTAGCGCTCATACAAAAATGAAAAGAATTAGGAATGAATGCATTCACCAAAAGACTGGTGTGACACATATTGAAAGTAATTATTGAGAGAATGATGATTAAGGTGGTATGGTGATGTGTTAGGAAGATCATCAGATTCCCCGGTTAAGAGATGTGAGAGCATAAGAAGAAGGTAAGGGTAAACTTTATGGCGTCGGAAGATCCATATAACTGACTCCAACCATGTTAGATAAAAGCTTAGTTGATTGATTGATTTATTTGCTCACATTTTAAGTCCATGACAAGTGACATTTTTTAAAAGATAAATTTGGTGGGGTTTTGTGTTTCAGATTAAGGTTTTGTGATAAGTATGTTATAATTATGATAATTATAAGATGATGGATTTAATAAACAGTTTGGGTCCGACAAAGAACTCTCCTAAATTATAAAACAGAAGAGGTAATAGATGAGCGTAGAAATCGCCAAAAATAAATTTATAAAACCCTTTTACACCAAAACAAATTAAATTGTAGTAGCGGTAAGCTGGATCGTCTCCATAGGGACGATGCAATCAATTTTATTTGATTAGCAACTAAGAAATGCGATAACAATAATTAAACAGGAGGATTTAGAGTTTGGTTTAATTTGCAATGAAAGTAAATATTAAAGCAACAAGAAAGATATATATTAAAAAGCTCTTCCGGATAAGAATAATCTAGGCTAAGTCGTGATCGATCACGGGCATAAAAGATGGGTTTTCGAAAAGATCAATTAGTTGGCTTTAACCATGAAATAACATGATTAAATTCTTTTTCTAATGATGGATTTAATTGTAAAAATAGCTAAATCAATATCCTAGATTTCCCAATAGCTGATAAGATTTAATCTTTAAAAAGCGTTAAGATTTGAAGAACCAACTTTAAACCAACTATTCATGATAGCACAAAGAATTAGTTTAAAACGAAGAAACCACAAAAACTATAAGAATTCGATTGTCACAATTTTCCATCGAGTTATGAAATAACATGAACTCAATGCAAATGATAGTTCATTATAAGTTCAAAAACAACAATTGGCTAGACTGCAGTAGTTAAATATATAATGATAAAAAGTATTATTAATTACTTCGAAAATTGAAAATCGAAAGATAAGTTAAGAACAAAGCCTCACAATTACGGCTACCTCGATATTACTCCTCAACTGAAAGATAAAAAATATTAGCTTAACATAATTAAGGAACAACTAAATAAAATTATCATTAAATTTCAGAGAAGGAAGAAACAGGGGACATTGGTCCTTAGACCGTGTTCAAGGATTTTTAATGCTGAAATTCTAATCCCTATTTACTCTAAAACTAATCCTAAAATAATTGGGAAATAAGTCTCCTAATCAAACTCAAAAATTAAATAAGAAAATTGAGTTTTCCTAAATAACTAAAAAGGAAAAGATAAAATAGGAATATAGAAGTAATGTAAATATAATTTGGAAGTCTTTGCCATCAACTTGGAAACATCAGCCTTTAATTCCAATTTTGCTCCAAAATTCCAAAATTGTTAGATCAGATTGTCATTCCTTAGCCTGGACTCTAGGGTAACTTCCAGCATAGTTCCAAAATGCTTCAAAACGTCTCTCTCTTCCTCATTTAAGCCCAAATCAGTCAGTCACAACACGTCTTTATCTCCTAAATAAGCACAATTTCATCGCAAATTAGTAATATACTATTCAAATGCTCAATCAAAATAATACTAAATTGTGTAGAATATGGTGTGTTATCAATAATTAAGGAGATGAAGATGGCATTCAGATTCAATGGTTACTACCATAAATCCCCAATGAGATCAAATATCCATATTACTATTTCCGTCTGTCTCTGAGTTATGTAAGAAGAATAGAGAAGAGAAGAGAAAGCACGCCCACACTCATTATGTCTGTCTGGTTACCACTTGCTTACCTAGTAAAGTAAATAATTGGTGCATTGCTTTAAAGTGATTTCATTATTTTTGCTTGACTTCAACCCCTTCCCTTTGTTTAACAACCACAGTTTATTGTGTCTTATTGTCCTGTCCAGATCAGATCAATTGATCATTAGGTCAATAAAACAAACATACTTTTTCTTTCCACTAAGCCGAAAATGCTTTTTCTTGTTTTCAGTGCTCGAACTATTTATACTTGTCAAACTCCACTTTGACACGGTCAACTCTCTTCTTCTTCAATTCTCCCACAATATCTCTTACTACACAAGGACCTCAGCTGCTTCAGCTTCCATTCATCTTAATCCTCTTTAACAGGTATGACTTTTTATTTATGGACACATCAATCTTCTATTTGCCTAGTATGTTTTATTTGTTTGGATATATATATATATATATATATATATATATATATATATATATATATATATATATATATATATAGTTTTGTTTTTTTACTACTTGTTATTCACATTGTCTATATATTACTAATTCTATTAATCAGTTGATTCTTTCTTGTGGAACATATATAGCTTTCTCTCAATTATTATGATCAGGGCGAATTAATGAATTCAGTACTATGTAAAAATTTTCAACAGTACCATCTTCATCAAATGTATCATGGTAACTTTCATCTATCAATTAATGTCAACGTAGACAAGGCTAGCCTTTATTCACTTAATTAACATATGTTTTGATTATTTCCTTGCAATTAGGGTAAATAACAGTATACTTTTTTTGAAAAAAATTTGTATCGCTTACGTTAAATGGAAAGATAAATCTCCAACCTATTCCAGATGTGACTCGAACTTGGGATTTTTAGAGATCACAACTTCACTCTTAACCACTAAATCAAAACCTCAGTCACTGGAATAAACAGTACATGACTGAATAAAGAATAAAACTAGGTTCTACTTATCATATCTGAATTATAACAAATATGAAAATGAATTTAATTTTCTGTATGAAGTGATGAACAAAATTATTTTATGGTATGTATCATAGTTAGTCTACTCCCAAATGTTAGTTGATGGCACATAATGGACATTTTCCACAAAAATAATTTTTTACATTGTATAAGTTAGCATTGCGAGTAATGCAAATACTACAAACAACAAGTAGTTTATGTACCCCGTTTACTCTCTGTTCGTTAGGACCACAATTCATTTCTATTTAGTTTAGTATACTTGAAATTTTTACATTGAGTTTTGCAAGTCCAATAAAATAGTGCCTTATATGTCAATTTGTCAAGGCAACATTCTTTTCGAAAAAGAAAAGCTATTGCATTTTGCAATTGTTGTGTATATAGTTCATGTCTTTAGAAATAAGATCATAGGAATATTTTCTTCACACCCAAAATGGAAAACCTTCTTTTATAAGAATATAGTTCAGTTAAAAAAAAACAATCGTAACAACAAAATCTGTGTGAAGTACTAAAAAAACCATATAGTCGAGAAACAATTGTGTCTAAAGTGATAAACATGAAAAAAATAAGATACTACCTAGAATTCCTTCAAAACTAATTCAAAATATTTTTAACTCTAGTAAAAATAATAAGATAAAAGGTATTACAATATAAAAGCCTTAGCATGTAAGGCAAGATACATTAATTCAACATCCAATACAGCCAAGACATTTACCACAACGCTCAGCCATACACAGAGTAGTAACTTATTTTTTTGACATTTGTACTCTATTTTCAGTACCCTATATATATAACATAAAGTACTTATCAAGCATCATCAATATATAATATATATATCGGACATATAATATAATAAGTCCAACATAGCTGCAACAAAAGTTTTTTTTTATGTACAGTCACTTGGATCATAAGATCAAGACTTTCCTTTCCATATATATATATATATATATATATATATATATATATATATATATATATATATATATAAACTTTTGTAATACCTACAAGTGATTTTTCTGCACCGCTGGATCCAATTCGATTCTCTAGTAACTATATGTATGCATATATGCTTCTCACTTCCACAGATCGATTTGGCAACTAGATGTTGACGTTGAACCATATTCCCTTCCAATTTCAGGCCTTTTAGTCTCACTTTCAAGCAGATTCATTCGTGCTTCAGCTACATGAAATGCTTCAGAGGTAGCATTGGAGTAATTTGTTTCCTTCGAAGCTTCCTCATGGCTCAGTTGAGAAGCAACAAACTTGTCGAGAACTCTCCAATCGGTCACTTGATCAACAGCTTGCTCTCCATTGAGGCAAATTTGATGAAAATGTGTTTGTTGTTGTTGTTGTTGTTGTTCGTGTGTAAGAGTGGAGCAGCTGGCATATGCAGCAAGTGTGGCAGCTGATTGCGGGACTTTGGGGCTTTCGAGATTGGGAAGTTGGAGGAAAGGATCATGAGTTGGGATGTTATATTGAAACCCTAATTCTTGTTTGCAAGGATGGTGGTAATGGTGAAGGTAAGAGGCGTAAGGTTGAGTGATTTGTCTCGGTGATTCGAGTTCAGGCATGAATACAACTTGATCATCGTACCAACATGGAGAGTCGTAATCTCCGACTTTTCTTACAGTTGGTAATCTTTTTTTGAACACCCTGCATACTACCCATCCTTCTTCCTGCATAATTTATCACACCGATTCATTCCTCCATATTAATTTATAGTACTCACTGCAACAAATACTAGATTCAGCACGAAAAAATAGTGTTGCTAAAAGTGAAAAATCCGTTAACCTATTGCGTATTAGTAGTGTTGTGGAGTACCCTTCAACTAGGATTAAATTAAACTTAAGTAGTGCATTCTAGAGTTGTACATATTGAGCAATTAATTTGTTAAACATTGGAATTTTTATATACATAAGAAGGATTGTATTGAAGAAAATATTCCCAACAAAAACCTCCTACTTTTATACCTGAAGGTGTATACCATTCAAGCTATATATACCCATATGATTGGAATGCTTGTATCTTCTTGTAATAATGTTCACAATTTTTTGAATTGTATTTTTTTAAAAAGAAATTGTCTTATTGGTCTTATAATAATAATAAAAAAAAATCTTCACCCGAATGTGGACTTGAACATGATACCTGTTGTATCACATTTCAATCTCAACTATTAGGCTAAGACCTTGTTAAGAGTTAGAAGTTGTACGTAATTCATAATATTTTTTATGAATTTATTGGTTTGATTAGAGTAATATAACATATTGTTTCAAAACTATGTTTTCAATATACATTCTGTTGATACGTCATCAATCAACATGGCATTGAAAATATAAAGTGTCACTTAGTAAGGTCAACAACATTGGTCAAATTTTTAGAATATAAAAAACACCAGATCTCACGCCTATTTTACAATGAAAAATATCATATTCCTTTGTTCAACTTACATGTGTTTTTTATTTACTTACATTATATAATTATTGAAAATGCAAATTTTTTAAGGGTGTCAATTCCTCATTTGCTAAAAGTAGAGTAATGCTTCAAGTTTAAGTACCTTCCAGATGTAATAAAATTCTAAAGCAAACAGTGTCCACTCTACCACAGTGACCTTCATGTGTTCTCACAACATTTTCAATTTATATTTGAACAAAACAACATTATAGCTAAAACATTCTAATAACAAACACAAAAATCAAATAAACTCATTTACCTGAGGAGTTCCGTTTTCATTAGTTTCTAGTCGATACTCATGCATGATCCAATCAGACTTCTGACCATTGGGAGCTCTACCTTTGTAAAAGACTAAGGTTTTTCTCATGCCAATCAAGCTATGTCTCAAATAAATTGCTTTGTCTCTTCCCGTTGCTTTCCAGAACCCTGCTTTTGTTGCTCTATTTGTCCGGGTTCCTGTCGGATACTTCTTATCTTTGTGGCTGAAAAAATACCATTCATTCTGATCTTCAGTTCCTATCTTGCACAATTCTGTCAAACAAATTCAACATGTCTATTTTCGTAGCAAGAAATAAAATTTATTTAAAATATTAAAATCACTAAGATAAATGTGGATTATATTAATTGGAAAAGTCAAATTTGCTGTTCTAACAGCTCAATCGGCAAAAACATGCTTAAGTTTATGCCATAAGTATATCAACGACAAAAAATTGTCAAAAACATATACATGGTCACAACTTCGTAGCAACAACGTACACCATTTTTGTTCTTAACTAAATCAATGACAACCAACTCTTATTTTCTTCTTTCAATATAAATCTATACCTTGAAGATCCCATGGCTCGATTTTATAAAGATCAATGTCCTTGATAACATCAAGATCAATCCTTTTCGAGGCAATCTTTTTTCGAAGATAATAATCTACGAGTTCTTCATCCGTTGGATGAAATCTGAAGCCCGGGGGAACATGTGAAAACGTATTCATACTCTTCCTAAGGATATTGAGAACCTGCCACAAAATGTCACACATGATTGAGTATCTATATATACTTCAAGGGCCTTATTTGGTAAATTATTATTTTGAACGGATAATTTTATTTCAGGGACATGGTAAAAAGAATGCCAAACATTTTACACATGGTGCCTCATTAACTAAGTAAAATAGAGTGTCCGCTTACTCTTGTGTAAAAAAAAGTGTTCCCATTGTGAACTAATGGTTACAATTGGATTTTGTTAGCAGCTAAGATTGAGCCTTACTTATTGGTTTAATTTTTTTTTATAAATGACTTTCATGACATGGTATCAAGTCCTCTCGCACCAAGAGGTCGACAGATCGAATCTTGCAAACTCCATTTGTTTAATTGAATTTCAACACATGAAAATGAGCTTGAGTACCCGCTACAAGCTCAGAGATGCCGGAGTGTCAGAAATAATGTAAAAGTGACGATTTGGTCTTACATATCAATTTAAGCTTTTGGATTAATTGGTTTCATGACAAATTAACTTTATAATAGAGTCATATTTTTAATATGCACACTATAAAACCTTAAGAGAAGTGGGAATTTAACTCAAGTCCTCGATGAGGTTTTGAACTCCCCTACTGATCGTTCTGCTAATTGAATTTTAGGTTAAAACTAAAATTAATCTCCAATTTTGGAGAACTCACATAATAATAAATTAATATAAAAACTGACATATAATTGGAGTAGATTGATGCTTAATATAAATCGATTGGTTCAACCATATTTATGTGCTCACTTAGGGATGGTGAAGTCCAGTATTATTGAAACACAGAGAATCTTTATACCACCAGCAACCACAGCGACATGTTTATTTTGATCAGGACACAGTTTATAGATATGATTAAGTTTATATGTTTTTCTTATGTCGAATTCTACAATGTATGTGTTTTCCAACTTTTATGGATGTGTAATGTTGATCAACAACAAAAAAAAAAACTAAGTGCAACTATGCTAGTGATTACCCATACATAGTGTTGTGCTTTTTAACATAAACAAAAAAAGGAGATTGAAATATCTTGGCATTCAAAGCAAGTAAATTGATCATCATTGTCTTTAAATTCTACTTTTTGAGACTTAACTAACAGTTAATTAACCTAACCCAAACTTTTAAGTCATGTTAAAAAAAGACAAACAAACATGATTAGCACTATTAAATGAACCCAAATCCAGTGATTATGTATAATCCTAGATCAAAACAAATAAGCTATGTCAATGACTGAATCTCAAAGGCAAGAATTCATGATCCAACAAAAGAATTATCTAGGTATGTTGAAATAAATTGATTGACTTCTTGGAACTTTTAAACATCATATGATTAAGTTTAATGAATTAGGTATTTTATTATATAAGTAAGGATTTCACCAAGCAATATGTTTACTTTTACAGAATAAATGGATTGAGATTCAAAATAACTGAGAGTCGACATATATATGATTTTGAAAACTGGATACTTGCTTAACAGATCAGAATGCTTTTGGAAGTTCATTTAAGTTTTATTCTTATATAATTATTTCAACTTATTTGATCAAGCTGTCAAGCATATCGTATATTCAATCGACAGATACAGGAATTGATTTTTATTTTGAAGAAAATTGATTTGAATTTTAATGACAAAACTGTTGAAGAAATTTCATACATAGTATATGATCAAATATCTTTATTTGGAGAATAATTACAAGATTCTTGTTATGACTCTTAGGAACTTCAAATATTGCTTAAAAAAATAAACTTCAAAAGAGTAAAACAAAACACATGTATATGAATTAATCGGTTACAAAATTGTATCTTAAGATCAATCTGACATGAGATATGTAAAATCTATGATCGATTGAAAAATTGAATTTATTCTTTGATGAACTTCTTTGAGAAAAAGGTGTCCTCTATGCTTAGAAAAAAAGTTAATGCTGGAGAAATCAAATTTCAATATATTTACTTTGAAAAAAATGCAAAGAGAGATGATGATCAAGTGACAAAATTATTGTAAAACATCATATGATAGTAGATAATTTTTTTGATTTATTTGATATATATTAATTATAAACTTGCTTGAAATAATTCAGCATAAATCAATGAAATATGCCAAACATAAGTTTGCGTAAAATTCATTATTCATAGTAAAAGTAAGAAAAAATTTCTCAAATCATGTCCTCGAAATAACAAGGATCTAAAGCACGAAAAAACTAAAGATGCAGAAATAAAAACCATATGTATAATCAAAACAAAGCTTCCCCTTCCCTACAAATTCTTATTTCATATAGATCAAATATAGATTGGTGTTTTCAATTGAATATTTCAAAAGAAAATTGAGTTAAGAAAATGAATTCCACAAGACTGAAAAAAAAAGAAGTAAATGAAGAAGATGATGAAGAAGAAGTTGAAAGTGAAGAGTAGCGAACCTTAATGTAATGGTGTAGGAAGTTAAAACTGTTGCTGAGATCTGTTTCAGCTATCAATTAACTTTAAAGACTAACAGCTACTTTTATCGCTCTCCTTTTCTAAACCCAAAGGCCAAAACAGACAAAAAAACACAGAAAGATAGGAAAAGAAACAGACAAAGGAACAAAAAAACAATATAATCTTTTTCTCTCGGGAATTGAATTGGTTAACAAGAAGAAGAAGAAGAGATGGATCCCGAGGGAGAAAAAGGGAAAGCGAAGGAAGAATGGAGGAAGAGAGAGGAAAGATGGTTATATAAGAAATGGAAATGAGTACACACATGCCCTAATTATTTACTCTCTTTCTTTCTCATGCTTTAAGTGGATAAGCTTGATTGCTGCAAAAGCATTGTGCGCGTATAAAATGGAGGCTGAGAGCTCAGATGCATCCACCACCAACTGATTATGACCACATTTCTCTTTATATTTCTATCACATGACACTCCCCAATGTGATTAAGGTTTATTAGCTCTATTCTTACTACCCTTAAATTTAACTCATTTCAGTTAAGTTTAGTATCATCGTATTATTATAAATTTACACTGAAATATAGATTATTTCAAATCAATTCAGTCCTTAGGATTTTAGACTATTTACAATTTCAGCCCAAAATATGCAGGTTACAGTGGTTCATGTTAGGGTGGATAATTAATTAAGGCATTGTTCTCTTCAACTTCTGAAAGTTGAACTGAACTAGATTTAATTGAACTTAACTTATCTTAATTGAACTTATTATAGTGTAAATTTATAACTACACATAGATGAACTCAACTGAACTTAACTTAACTTAACTGAACTTGACTTCACTGAACTTAATTGAATTGTAGTTGAAGAGAACAGGGTCTAAGTCCAATCCATATATTGAGGGGTCGGGCAGGTTAAGCGGGTACTTTACTCACGTATGAACAGGTATAGTCCTTTTCAGCTATGTCTTATTGATATTTTTTTATCATCTATGCTATCCAAATCAGGGTTAATATTAGTAAAAGATGATAGTAAAAGGTCTTTACCTGACTACAGAACTCCACAATTATTTACTACTTAACAAGTAGAATTCAATTCTGTTTTTTATCCTATTATCACTGTAATAACTCCCACATTTGGTTTACTACTATCTGTATTGCATAACAACAACAACAACAACAACAACAACAATAATAATAATAATAATAATAATAATATTAATATTAATATTAATATTAATGATGATGATGATAATAATAATAGTTGTTGTTGTCGTCTTTATTTGATCTTATGTATTATATCGAAATAAAATTTTTTTTATTTCGTATACATATAAACCATAAAAAATATCATCAATTTTAGAGTTTCACTAGTGTTTTAAAAAACGTTAGGCACTAGTCGGGAGGTCGGAATCTCTAAAGGCCTAGACGGAGATTAAGCGAAGTTTAGGCGGGGCTTAGACGCTAGTTAGTGAGGATTAGACGCATTAGGCGACAACCCTTAAAATAACGTTCAGACGAGGATTTCTCACTTTTTCACAAATCATATTCATTCTCAATGTTTATGGATAGTGTAATAAAACGGTAAAAGAATCAAAGAAATAAATCAAGCAAACTGTAGATTAGTAGTTCCAAAAGGAGTTTTTCATAGATTAAATTAATAAAAGAAAAAGGAGATGTACGTACTTTGTTTTATGAGAAAAAACATATATTGAAATTGATGCATATAGAAATGGGCAATCAATAAAGGTATGATATTTTTGTGAATGGTGTGATGGCGAAGTAGCTCTAGCTCTCAGTCTCTCTCTCTAGCTAGGGCATAAATCGGTTTGGTAATACATGTAATTATGCATAATTAATTACAGATTAATTAATAGTATAAAAAAGTAAGCGTATGTGCCCACTTCAATCCGCGTGGTGTACACGATCATCCTAATGTTGAATCATATTACTATAAGAATGATATAGATGTTTTTGTAAAAGTTACTACTGTTTTCCTAGATGTTTCACTGTTAGAGGGAACCCACGGTTTACATTCAATGTTTGACAAAAAAAAAAAAAAAAAAAAAAAACAAGTTTAAAATTCATAAAAAAGCTCAAGAGTAGGGATTAAATTTCATTTCCCTTAAAGATTTACTGAATGCAAAATATTACCAAAATATCATTTTTGAAATTTTTCAAAAATAATTACAACCAATTGTGAATTTTATTTTTTTTATAATATAACCTATTCACAAAGGTGAGAAGAGTGCTTAAAAAATAATTTCACCGGTGTTGTAAGACCCGGCTGGTTGGATCGGAAAAATCCGGACCCGACGATAAGAACGGACCGGGTGATATATAAAACCCTCATCATGCTGGACCCGTTAAAAATTCATTAACTCGTCTGTCGGACTCTTGACCTGATGACCCGGAATGGGTTAACAAGTTAATTATCTGATAAATTTTAATATATAATTTATAATAAAAAAACTGTTAAATCCTAATACTTAGAACATCTTTTTTTTAAATAAGAGCTGAGCTTGGCAAATACCAGCCCTATTTATTGAAATGGAAAATAAAAAGCAAAGAAAAATTTAAAAAGAAAGGAAAAAATAAAAAACATCACAAGGATGTTAAACAAAACTATTCGCAATAGAGTGCCATGAAATCAAACTAACGAGCAACAACAGTCTCGTCTGTTGTAAACCAAAAAAATCCTGGCAGTCGGCAATAACTATAATTGGCAGGACCTTCTTGCATATAACAAACCATAGGAGAAGCCTTTTTGGATTGAGAATGATGTGGAATCCAATTCCCCGTGATGTATCAAAATCAATCCCCGCAACGATGAGGACGAATCGAAACTTGTAACTATTGACTCAAAACACAATGAAGATCCAAGAAGATAAGAAACCACTGAAGAGGAACAGACGTTCGGAAGGTCGAAAACCAACCAACTCAAATGAGGGGCTGCATCAACGACAAGGATGATTCGCATTAGCTACCCTGGAAGAGATACACAACAAGTAGAGCCGTTCAGGAGTCCGTTAGGCAATCAAACACCACCTACGCATCGCACCGTGTGCAACAAGGGATTGTCAACGACATAATTGCCTTTGAATAGGCCTGTTGGAAAAATAAACATAGTACAAGGAGAATCGTCTACTATCCCCTTGTCCCTATAAACTGCCATCCGACTTGTGAAGATCGTAATCGATTGACAAGAAGAACAGACCTGTTGAAATAGGCTTCAGGCTGCCAAATAGAGGTTGGCTGCATCAGGAGAGGTCGCCAAACTTCATCGTAATTGATTAACGCTTGGCCAAGAGAGACCCTACGATTGGTGTTGTAGCCTAGGCTTCGTCTCAAACATCTCCCAACAACCCGGAGACCACTTAGAGAAGGAAGGAGGATCCGCAAAGAGAAAATGCCGGTGAAAAGCCAGTAAGACGATGGTGTTGGGCGGCCAGGGTTCAGGCAAGAACCCTAGCCGTCCCAGAGAAGTCTCTTTGAGAAGAAGTCCCTTTGGGGAACGTAACTTTCACCGTCAATTTTGTTATCAAATACTTAGAGCATCTTTAGTAGATAATCTCTTTTAATTATAGTTTTGACACATAAGTAAGAATACACAATTAACTAAAAAATGATTCTACACTTACTTTTCTATTTTCTCTTTCCCATAAGATGTGGCATAATAAATGTTAAAGATTGTCTATTTGAACTTCTACATGTAAAAAATCAAATAAAATTTCAATTCATCAAACTAATTAATATTTTAATAATGATCATTGAAACACTTTATTTTATTTGTAATTAAGTCTTTTCTATTATTTAAATATACATTTCTAAATGAAATATGACCATTATTCTAAAAGATATTGTCTATTTTTAAAGTCATTAAGTGGATTTCTATTCCATATAACACATTATCCTAAAATCCACTATTTTAAAATTTATACATGGAAAGAAATTAATTCCAATGAATTTTTTTGTTGTTTTACTCCCAATTTTAATTTCAATATCATAAATTTGATAAGTAAAACGCTAAATCATTTTAATATTATCTAGCTTTTCATGAAAGTGCAAATAATTTTTTTAAAATTTTAGTTAAATTTAATACCAATAATTTCGATATTTTTTTATTTTTTTGATTTTGATTATTTAATTTATACGTTGGTTGCTTTACATTTTTACTTTTTTTTATCTTGTGATTTATAATCTTCATTAAAATTTCAATATAAAATAATTAGTTTGTAAGTTAATAAATTACAAAAATTATATATAAACATCATAAAATTATAAACGTATAGTAAATGTACTTACACTAATATATTTATTTCTTAGAAAATAATTTATTGCTTATTGTATCATTTTTAAAATTGTTAAATATATATATATATATATATATATATATATATATATATATATATATATATATATATATATATATAT